>JAVYJU010000037.1:0-81963 GCA_033032245.1 Poecilia picta | reverse complement strand
CGTGGTCGTGTGGTTGATATTTGCAGGTTTCTTTCCTGGTTCCGGTCACCAAGGTAGGGGGGTCACTGTTTTTCTCATTTGCCAGGGCTGGTTTCCTCTCCACTTTTGAGGATGGTTAGGAGGAGGGCAGTGTTCCCAGATGATCACCATTTCTGTTGACGGCCGTCGAGTGGGTATGATGTCGTCGGATCTATGCAGAGGAAGGTGAGGTTATTTATTTGTCCCCCTGTCTGATTTCGGTGGTGGCCAGCCGCCAGGGGGATAGTCATGATGGTATGAGGTGGTCATTGCAGGGTGGGGAGGGAGGGAGGTGTCGGGGAGCTAGGGAGCAGGAGAGGGAGGGGGAGGAGAGGGAGAGAGTGAGAGAGAGAGTGCGCATGGCAGCGCGGAATGAGGCTGGCCCTGGTGAGAAGACTGGGGAACAATCTTCAAAGTTTTCTTCATCCTGCCCCAGATATTCTCATTGACAGCTCCAGGGAGAAGAGGATAGAGTAAGCTTAGTGTGAAATTGAATTGATGTTGTTAGTTAGTGATAATCTTGGTGTGTAACTGTGTGATCAAAGTGTTTCTCCCCTTCCTGTTAGAGTTGCAGCGCGCTGTCATTGGCAATATGCTGCTTTGAGGGTGCAGCTATTGTAATCGAAGAGGCAGTACAAACACAGAGACTCACAGGAAACCACATGATCTAAATACAACACAGAAAAGCTTAAACTAAACACACAGAGAACTTCAGATACACCACAGACAAGCCTCACTCCAAATTTGTAGTGATAATTTTATTTCGTCTGTACAGTTGTACATTTTCAAACGATTTTTCTGTAAATGGGATCTCTTTTTCACTTTTTGAGTGGAGGGGGAAAACATACCAAAACTGCACATTTACATATGTGTATGCTATATTCATTACTCCTTTGATCCACTTATTCACTGAATAAGACATTCACCGAATAAGCATTTGAATTCCAAAAGAGCAGAAAGAGGCAGATGGAGCATAAAAAAGCTCTCTTTCCCCCATGTTTTTAATTTTCCCCCCTGTCTCTTTATTAAGCTTAAAATTAAGTGGCATCAAGTACAGGCTGTTACTACAGAAAAAATGCATGTGACAAATTGTATTGTTGTTAATAGTTGTGTGATAGTGTGACAGTTTTCGGATTGTTTTCATATCTCGTTTCCCTAATGCTTTCTAGTGGAGAAGATGAGGACAATCAGTTCTACACTCGCCAGATTCGGGGCCGTGAATCTGGCGATTCAGAGCAGAAGATTCCGGCACCCTCCAGTGGGAAGACGCTGCTGAAGCGGGCTGCCACCTTATCGTGGTGGAGGGGTTTGAGTGTCCCGAAGATCCTAGGACCTATGCTGTCTGGGGCTTTATGCCCCTGGTAGGGTCACCCATGGCAGACAGGTCCTAGGTGAGGAACCGGACAAAGCGCAGCCCGAAGACCCCTTATGACGCACAAAACCTTGGATCTGGCTTCCCCTCACCCGGACACGGGTCACCGGCGCCCCACTCTGGAGCCAGTCCTGGAGGTGGGGCACGATGGCGAGCGCCTGGTGGCCGGGCTTTTACCCACCGATCGACTCCAGGTTGTGACCTTCAAAAGGGCACCGTGCAACTCTGGAGGTTGCAAAATCTTTCCCAAATCCTCGCTGTGCAAATCTTCGTTGATCATAATCAGCAGCTGCATCAAATTATTATAAAATTTATTATTGTAATAATAATGGTAAATGTATAATAGTATATAATTGCATATTAACATGTCAATGATATATATATTTGTATCTATTATAAATACTATAATCATTGCAATAAATCATTACATTGAATATGCAGCCAATTTCAAAACAGCTGAAAGATGAACAATTTTGTTTAGGTTTCATAAAATTACGTCATAAAAAGGTCATTGGAAGAAGGACTGTGCTTTGCAGAAAAAAAATGGTACTCGGGTTAAACCAGCAGCGTTTGCCGCATCGGTTTCTGTAAATGTTCCTCACAAAATGGCTGAAGTGTCATCTTCTGGAAAACCTGACTTGAGTTCTTACAAACCATTTCTGTCAGAAGGACGAGTTTGTTTGGTTGGGAGTGACGTTAAGATGCCAGTTACTGTCTTAAGAGATACTGGTGCACACGATTTGTTCATTTTGGCATCTGTTTTACCTTTTTCAGATGAGTCTGACACTGGATTATCTATACCTGTGGATATATTGGGCATGTCTGTGTTTTGTGTTCCAGTACGTAAACTTGTGCTCCATTCAAAGTTGTTTGAAGGAGAAGTAAGGAACGGTGTGAGACCAGCGCTGCCTGTGATGTCTGTCAAGTATTCCTCTATCTATTTCATAGAATGATCTGGTGCAGGAGCAAAGATCTGACCCCACCATACAGCAGTAATCAATCATTACATTGTATATGCAGCTACTTTTAAAACAGCTGAAACATGAACAATTTTGTTTACGTTTCATAAAATTACATGTCAAAAAGTGGAATTACACTTCCGTCAAACTCATTTCTTGTTGGACTTTGAACCCGTTAACATTAAAAAATAGCTTAACTCATCACACATAATACCACATTACAATAAATAACATTTAATATCATGTTAAAATACACAAGAATACAACACATTACATTTCATAGTTCATTATTTCAGTGTATTAAGAGTTTAAATGCAAAGTGTGAGTAAAATAGTTCATTTTGGAAAAAGTTGGGTGATGGTGTGAGTTTTTTTGATTTCTTTCCTTGTAAATAGTTCAGTGTGAGCAAAATAGTTATTGTTTTAAATAGTTGTGTGATAATTTGACAGTTTTTGCGTTGTTTACATTTCTTTATTTTCCCTAATGTTTTTATAGTTAGTTCCAGTTTAAAGTGTGTTGTGATTTATTTTCCAACTTTCTGTTTTTGTGTATGTTCAACCATGTTTCATTTAAATTTTTTCCCCCTAACTTTTGTTGCAGATATTGTTCAAACTGTTAATATATTTCGTTCAAAAGTTCATTGATTTCAAATAAACATTGGTTTATTATTGTCTGGCAGAAAAGTGCACTTCATTTTATCGGACACTAGATGGAGCCATTGCAGTAGGAAGTGAGACGTGGTCATAGATAACGCAATAAATCAATACATTTATTTATTATTTGCTTGATTCAAAACTGCTATCTGAACAGTGGAAAACTGTTTTATAAAATTCATTGTAGGGCAAATGGAGGAATGGAAGCAGAAAAAAGACAATTATTAATAGTCAGATTGTTAAAATTCCGTCTGTTTGTTAAGCACTGCATTACCCATCATGCATCTGTTCGTTTTTGTAGTTCGAATATCACCAATCACGTTACAGACTGCTAAACTGCTGTTACAGACTGCTTAAATGCATGAGGTCATGTCCACTCAAGCGCGGTTGTAGACTTGTTAAGTGTATTATAATCCAATTAAGCAAAGTAATAAAAATTATCCAAAAAGTAACCCGAACTCCAATCTGGGTTTTGCAAACAAGTCTACGCCTTGATAAAGTTTGTCCCCTGCTTCCTGTTGTATTTGCAGAAATGTGCAGAATGGCACGTGACCCCGGAAGGAGAGCGGAAGTACTGCGCATGCTCTGTATTGCCTTCAGAACGTAGAAGCAGGAGAGCAAACACCGACACAAGCGCGAGCTTATTCGACGATATATCGTGAGTATTTCAAACAATTACCGCGTCAGTTTTTGTCATAAGGAAGTTGAATTCGAACGATCTTTAGACCAGGGCCTGTCAACCGAAAGGCGTGTTTTATTCGACGGAATAAGTACAAGCAAATTGAGCTTTTTTTCACGACGCTAGTCCCTGCTTCCACGTTGTAGCTTATTCGGTCCATAATTGCAGTTACATTTGATTTCCAGAGTCAAATGTCTTAGTTATTTCCCACACGGACAAACACGGCTAATTGATTGTTATTCTCTGGTTTTTTTTGTGGCAAACTTTCGCCTTCATGAGGTTGTTTTTCTCGCGGAGCGAGTGGGGGATGGGGGAGAGTGGGGGATGGGGGGAAAATAAAGTATTAACGTTTGAAATATTTTGTCAAAACACTGCCACTCCAAGAAGTCCCCTTTGAAAAACAAGGAGAAAAAAAAAGTACAAAAATAGGGTATAATTTTATTAAAATAAGAAAAATGATCTTCCCAACAGATCAAGAAAAAATATCTTATCAAGATGAACCTGCAAATATCTTGAAATGAGTGTATTTTTACTTAAAGCAAGCCAATTTTGCTTATGTAAATTTGTAGTTTAAAGTTCATTAGGAAATCTATTCCACTGCACTAAAAACCCAATGAAATTGAGCATGCCAGTCACCAAAAATCTGTGTAAAGAACAAAGTAATATTTAAAAGGCACTTCGTTTAGATTTGAATAATGGTAAACTTCTAAACGTATATAGTTAAAATATTCTCATTGGTGTTGACTTAAGTCTGAAGAAGTAATTTGTGCATTTGGTCTATGCACGTGAAGCACTCTGAACTCATTGCCGCAACAGATATGCTTCGACCTTACAGGATGTTGTTGGTTTCCACGGTGCTCTGTGCTTTATAAAACCATTCTTCCTTTTTGTGCAGCGCTGTCTCGGAACCGGGAACGTCCAAGAATTGTCGCCATGCCGAAGACTCAAAAGTGAGTTTGCACACTCTGCGAAAACTCCCCTTTCAGAAACAAGAAAAAAAGTACAAAAATAGGTTATAGTTTCCTTAAAATAAGAAAAATTATCTGCCAACAGAACAAGAAAATGTATCTCAAGATTTTTTAAAACAAGAAAAATATCTAACCAATAGGAACCTACAAATATCTTAAATTAGTGTATTTTTACTTGAAACAAGCCAATTTTACCTATACGAGTAGATATATGGTCTTATTTCAAGAAAAATATTCTCAAGGGAAGTAAATATTACTTGCTTTTGAATTTCTTGAACTCCAGCACATATATGCTTAAAACTAGTTTATTTTTTATTGTTGCATAGGATTAAAATATATATTTTGTCACTCGAGGTTCTTATGCTAAGGCAAAATAAAAAAAAACTGATCCTGTCGATACTGGAACAAGTATGTTCAAGTATGTTGCTGAATTGAAGACATGAGTTCAATTACTTTTAACATCTTTAGTACACTTAAGTTTAACATAAACACAATTAATCATGACTACTGGTCAGAATTTAAAGTCTTTAAATGTACTTTACTTGTCTTTAAATTTAAAGTGACATTGTCTCTGAAATTGTTGTGTTAATGTCAACCGTTTAAATATTAAATTATAATAAGTTCATGGGTTTTTTATTTTTCATTGACAATAACAAAGGATTTCATTTGGACATATTCTGTTTTAATTATCTGAAGACATTTCATTAAGTAAGTGATTTCTCCTTTTGTGCTTGAAATAAGAAACATTTGATCGACTTTCTTGTGCTTTTGTTTTCCCTGTGACGTCAGAGCGGACCGTTTGATCGTACATTGTCCCCTCTGCAAGGAGCCACAGAGGTATCTTTCCACCCATTTGGCCAGGAAGTGCCTGGCAGGCCACACAGCAGAGGAGAGACGAGACAAGGTCAAGGAGGCCCGTAGATCCCAGAAGTCCTGGAGCGAAAAGGGCAGGGTCTGGGATTATGCTGAAATACGGCAATGGTGCCCAGACCCGCTTGGACGCTACGGACTTCTGCGGAGACTCCTCGACGCAGACTTCATTGTGCTAAACCTGCCCGGAGAAGATGAGATGATGGCCCTCCAGGCGTCGGCAGAGGCCGCCAGACCTGCCGCGGTCCCTGCCCTGCCACAGCGCAGGAAGAGGCAAGACACACCAGCGACTGCAAGAGACGGCGCCGTTGATGTGAAATAATGTAACCGATTTTTTTTTTTTTCTATCGTCTGTTGTCGTAACGCAGGTCCCAGCCGAAGCTAGTCATCCGCCGGAGCACCACGCTGGGAGACTGCCAGGGCGTCCTCCGCAGGGCTCAGCGGGAGATGGCGGACATCGCCACAAACATTCGGGAAGGATTGCATGTCACGGAAGTGGAAAAGACGCGTTTCCGCTACTTCTGTGAAGCAATCCTTATCCTGAAGCTCCTGCTGACTCCCTCTGCCGTAGAGAACATGACGGTTAGCAAAAAGCCTTCCTCCGCGTCTGGAAGATATGCTTTTGCAGTTCTGTGAACGTGCTTGTTTTTGCTCATCACGTGCCCTTTCTATGTTTTCAAGGCTAAAGAGTGGTTGGATCGGCGGCCGAGCGACGACGACCACGTCGTCGTGGTTCACAGGCCTTTGGAGGACGGGAAGCCGGCCATGTCTTTCGCCTTGAGGGAGGACGACGCTGCTGTAAGATTTATTTTTATTTTTTTGGCGCGGTTCAAAGCGTGACCTCTGTCCGTGTCACTCGACCGATTTCAAACGTCTCCGCTTCTCTTCTCTTCATCCGCAGTTGCTGCAGCTGTACTTCTCAAAAATCAGGCCGGACGCTCTGAACAACCGGGACGTGCCTGACACCCGGTTTTTCATCGGCAGGTCCGGTTTGCACATCAAGAGCGCCCCGATGGATTTGGTACGGCTGCACCAGCAGTGAGTATTTGCCTCGGAATCGCTCTGCGAAACCACGGCGCAAAGCCGGGAACTGCCTGAATGTCGCTGTGTGTAGGCGGGGCTTTCCCCCCCACCCCCGCACGGCTTCTTGGGCTCGACGAAACGCTCTGTGTTCCAGTTATCGCCTCCCCCTGGTGTCGAGCGACGACGCCCGGCTCGTTGCGGCCCGGGATCTGGCGTCGCTTCCTGACGCTGCCGCTACCATTTTCCGCGGCTACCTGGGATTGCCCGACGGTCCTGACCAGCTTCCACTCAACCCGCTACAGTTGTCAGAAGTGTGCGCCCACCTGGCAGCTCTGAGCGGGTGAGTGCATTTGTCCCTGTCCGTCTGCCTCTCTCCCTCTCTCTCGAATTCTCCGTGTGGCGACCTGTTTCCTTTTAACGGTTTTAATCTCTTCCAGTTCCACAGACGGCGCCACGAGATCGCACGGCGACCCCAGCGACGCTGCGGACCTGGGAGCTTTCTACGCGTCGTTCCCTGTGACTCTCGACGGAGACGCTCCTTCAAAAAAGCAGCGAACAGACGCTGGGTTCCCTGGGTCCAGAGTTCTTTTCGATAAGTGGCGGTCGGCACAATTGAAGCTGAGGAGGCGTCACCTGATGAGTGAGTGGTTTTCCGTCTGTTTTTTTTTTTGTTTGTTTTATTTGTCTCCGCTGCCCTTCTTCCTCTGTGGCCCAGCTTTGACGCAGGGTGTGTTTCCCTCTGGTGAAACCATTTTTCTTTCTGTGTCCTAGCCAAATGGAGCAAGCAGAAGCCGACCTTGGACCAAGTCCAGAGGTTTCTCCGGCGGTCCAGGTGGACGAGAAACTGCGTTCCGGCAGCGGAGGTGGTCCGGCGCTGGGCTCCTCCCCCTCCGACGGGCCAGGAGGAGACAGACGTCGCCCGTTATGTCGCTGATCAGAGCTGGGCCGGCCTCGTAGTCGCAGAGAGCCAGAGGTCCGGCGCTGGAAGAGATGGGCACGTTTTTAAATGTGCTTGTTAAGCACCATTAAAAAAATCTACTTAAAAAAGCACATTTTTAAAAAGCAATTTACAAAAAAAGTTGTTTTTTTTAAACACCATTTTTAAAAAGCTCTTTTAAAATGGCTTTGGCGAGGGTCGCTTATATCACCGTGTTATCGTCGTAGCAGCCACCGTGTGTACTGTTGAGAGAAGGAAGAGGGAAGAAAATAAATAAATTTTAACGCCTTTCCATTTACTTTCACAGGGGTCTTTGCGACCCGGCATTTCACCAAGGACTCTGTCATCTGCGACTACCACGGACGGCTGATCAGCGGCAGTGAGGGCAGGCGTATACTTGGGACCCTGAAAGAGGCCGAGGGGTCGTACTTGTTCTTTTTTAAGTGGAGCGGTCGGGACCTCTGCGTCGACGCCCAGCCGGAAAACTGCGTCTGCCACCCGGACGTTGCCACGTTTGGCCGACTCATCAACCACGCCGCGAAGAAGAGCAACGCCAAGTGCGTCGTGGCTAATCTGGCTGGGCAGACCCAACCGACCCTCCTCATCAGGGCAACTACTGACATTGTTCCCGGACAGGAGGTCTTTATTGACTACGGGGTCAGGAGAAGCTCGTTTGGAGGAGAAGGCAAGGACCTGGCTTGGTTAAACGAGTGACTTTGTTTTTTCTTTGTAGATAGTTTATTTTTAGTGTTTTCCATAAATAGTTATTGTTTGTGTTGTTGTAAATAGTTATTGTTGTAAATAGTTCTCCTCTCCTCGGGCTGCCACCTTATCGTGGTGGAGGGGTTTGAGTGTCCCGATGATCCTAGGACCTATGCTGTCTGGGGCTTTATGCCCCTGGTAGGGTCACCCATGGCAGACAGGTCCTAGGTGAGGAACCGGACAAAGCGCAGCCCGAAGACCCCTTATGACGCACAACAACCTTGGATCTGGCTTCCCCTCACCCGGACACGGGTCACCGGCGCCCCACTCTGGAGCCAGTCCTGGAGGTGGGGCACGATGGCGAGCGCCTGGTGGCCGGGCTTTTACCCACCGATCGACTCCAGGTTGTGACCTTCAAAAGGGCACCGTGCAACTCTGGAGGTTGCAAAATCTTTCCCAAATCCTCGCTGTGCAAATCTTCGTTGATCATAATCAGCAGCTGCATCAAATTATTATAAAATTTATTATTGTAATAATAATGGTAAATGTATTATAGTATATAATTGCATATTAACATGTCAATGATATATATATTTGTATCTATTATAAATACTATAATCATTGCAATAATCATTACATTGAATATGCAGCCAATTTCAAAACAGCTGAAAGATGAACAATTTTGTTTAGGTTTCATAAAATTACGTCATAAAAAGGTCATTGGAAGAAGGACTGTGCTTTGCAGAAAAAAAATGGTACTCGGGTTAAACCAGCAGCGTTTGCCGCATCGGTTTCTGTAAATGTTCCTCACAAAATGGCTGAAGTGTCATCTTCTGGAAAACCTGACTTGAGTTCTTACAAACCATTTCTGTCAGAAGGACGAGTTTGTTTGGTTGGGAGTGACGTTAAGATGCCAGTTACTGTCTTAAGAGATACTGGTGCACACGATTTGTTCATTTTGGCATCTGTTTTACCTTTTTCAGATGAGTCTGACACTGGATTATCTATACCTGTGGATATATTGGGCATGTCTGTGTTTTGTGTTCCAGTACGTAAACTTGTGCTCCATTCAAAGTTGTTTGAAGGAGAAGTAAGGAACGGTGTGAGACCAGCGCTGCCTGTGATGTCTGTCAAGTATTCCTCTATCTATTTCATAGAATGATCTGGTGCAGGAGCAAAGATCTGACCCCACCATACAGCAGTAATCAATCATTACATTGTATATGCAGCTACTTTTAAAACAGCTGAAACATGAACAATTTTGTTTACGTTTCATAAAATTACATGTCAAAAAGTGGAATTACACTTCCGTCAAACTCATTTCTTGTTGGACTTTGAACCCGTTAACATTAAAAAATAGCTTAACTCATCACACATAATACCACATTACAATAAATAACATTTAATATCATGTTAAAATACACAAGAATACAACACATTACATTTCATAGTTCATTATTTCAGTGTATTAAGAGTTTAAATGCAAAGTGTGAGTAAAATAGTTCATTTTGGAAAAAGTTGGGTGATGGTGTGAGTTTTTTTGATTTCTTTCCTTGTAAATAGTTCAGTGTGAGCAAAATAGTTATTGTTTTAAATAGTTGTGTGATAATTTGACAGTTTTTGCGTTGTTTACATTTCTTTATTTTCCCTAATGTTTTTATAGTTAGTTCCAGTTTAAAGTGTGTTGTGATTTATTTTCCAACTTTCTGTTTTTGTGTATGTTCAACCATGTTTCATTTAAATTTTTTCCCCCTAACTTTTGTTGCAGATATTGTTCAAACTGTTAATATATTTCGTTCAAAAGTTCATTGATTTCAAATAAACATTGGTTTATTATTGTCTGGCAGAAAAGTGCACTTCATTTTATCGGACACTAGATGGAGCCATTGCAGTAGGAAGTGAGACGTGGTCATAGATAACGCAATAAATCAATACATTTATTTATTATTTGCTTGATTCAAAACTGCTATCTGAACAGTGGAAAACTGTTTTATAAAATTCATTGTAGGGCAAATGGAGGAATGGAAGCAGAAAAAAGACAATTATTAATAGTCAGATTGTTAAAATTCCGTCTGTTTGTTAAGCACTGCATTACCCATCATGCATCTGTTCGTTTTTGTAGTTCGAATATCACCAATCACGTTACAGACTGCTAAACTGCTGTTACAGACTGCTTAAATGCATGAGGTCATGTCCACTCAAGCGCGGTTGTAGACTTGTTAAGTGTATTATAATCCAATTAAGCAAAGTAATAAAAATTATCCAAAAAGTAACCCGAACTCCAATCTGGGTTTTGCAAACAAGTCTACGCCTTGATAAAGTTTGTCCCCTGCTTCCTGTTGTATTTGCAGAAATGTGCAGAATGGCACGTGACCCCGGAAGGAGAGCGGAAGTACTGCGCATGCTCTGTATTGCCTTCAGAACGTAGAAGCAGGAGAGCAAACACCGACACAAGCGCGAGCTTATTCGACGATATATCGTGAGTATTTCAAACAATTACCGCGTCAGTTTTTGTCATAAGGAAGTTGAATTCGAACGATCTTTAGACCAGGGCCTGTCAACCGAAAGGCGTGTTTTATTCGACGGAATAAGTACAAGCAAATTGAGCTTTTTTTCACGACGCTAGTCCCTGCTTCCACGTTGTAGCTTATTCGGTCCATAATTGCAGTTACATTTGATTTCCAGAGTCAAATGTCTTAGTTATTTCCCACACGGACAAACACGGCTAATTGATTGTTATTCTCTGGTTTTTTTTGTGGCAAACTTTCGCCTTCATGAGGTTGTTTTTCTCGCGGAGCGAGTGGGGGATGGGGGAGAGTGGGGGATGGGGGGAAAATAAAGTATTAACGTTTGAAATATTTTGTCAAAACACTGCCACTCCAAGAAGTCCCCTTTGAAAAACAAGGAGAAAAAAAAAGTACAAAAATAGGGTATAATTTTATTAAAATAAGAAAAATGATCTTCCCAACAGATCAAGAAAAAATATCTTATCAAGATGAACCTGCAAATATCTTGAAATGAGTGTATTTTTACTTAAAGCAAGCCAATTTTGCTTATGTAAATTTGTAGTTTAAAGTTCATTAGGAAATCTATTCCACTGCACTAAAAACCCAATGAAATTGAGCATGCCAGTCACCAAAAATCTGTGTAAAGAACAAAGTAATATTTAAAAGGCACTTCGTTTAGATTTGAATAATGGTAAACTTCTAAACGTATATAGTTAAAATATTCTCATTGGTGTTGACTTAAGTCTGAAGAAGTAATTTGTGCATTTGGTCTATGCACGTGAAGCACTCTGAACTCATTGCCGCAACAGATATGCTTCGACCTTACAGGATGTTGTTGGTTTCCACGGTGCTCTGTGCTTTATAAAACCATTCTTCCTTTTTGTGCAGCGCTGTCTCGGAACCGGGAACGTCCAAGAATTGTCGCCATGCCGAAGACTCAAAAGTGAGTTTGCACACTCTGCGAAAACTCCCCTTTCAGAAACAAGAAAAAAAGTACAAAAATAGGTTATAGTTTCCTTAAAATAAGAAAAATTATCTGCCAACAGAACAAGAAAATGTATCTCAAGATTTTTTAAAACAAGAAAAATATCTAACCAATAGGAACCTACAAATATCTTAAATTAGTGTATTTTTACTTGAAACAAGCCAATTTTACCTATACGAGTAGATATATGGTCTTATTTCAAGAAAAATATTCTCAAGGGAAGTAAATATTACTTGCTTTTGAATTTCTTGAACTCCAGCACATATATGCTTAAAACTAGTTTATTTTTTATTGTTGCATAGGATTAAAATATATATTTTGTCACTCGAGGTTCTTATGCTAAGGCAAAAATAAAAAAAACTGATCCTGTCGATACTGGAACAAGTATGTTCAAGTATGTTGCTGAATTGAAGACATGAGTTCAATTACTTTTAACATCTTTAGTACACTTAAGTTTAACATAAACACAATTAATCATGACTACTGGTCAGAATTTAAAGTCTTTAAATGTACTTTACTTGTCTTTAAATTTAAAGTGACATTGTCTCTGAAATTGTTGTGTTAATGTCAACCGTTTAAATATTAAATTATAATAAGTTCATGGGTTTTTTATTTTTCATTGACAATAACAAAGGATTTCATTTGGACATATTCTGTTTTAATTATCTGAAGACATTTCATTAAGTAAGTGATTTCTCCTTTTGTGCTTGAAATAAGAAACATTTGATCGACTTTCTTGTGCTTTTGTTTTCCCTGTGACGTCAGAGCGGACCGTTTGATCGTACATTGTCCCCTCTGCAAGGAGCCACAGAGGTATCTTTCCACCCATTTGGCCAGGAAGTGCCTGGCAGGCCACACAGCAGAGGAGAGACGAGACAAGGTCAAGGAGGCCCGTAGATCCCAGAAGTCCTGGAGCGAAAAGGGCAGGGTCTGGGATTATGCTGAAATACGGCAATGGTGCCCAGACCCGCTTGGACGCTACGGACTTCTGCGGAGACTCCTCGACGCAGACTTCATTGTGCTAAACCTGCCCGGAGAAGATGAGATGATGGCCCTCCAGGCGTCGGCAGAGGCCGCCAGACCTGCCGCGGTCCCTGCCCTGCCACAGCGCAGGAAGAGGCAAGACACACCAGCGACTGCAAGAGACGGCGCCGTTGATGTGAAATAATGTAACCGATTTTTTTTTTTTTCTATCGTCTGTTGTCGTAACGCAGGTCCCAGCCGAAGCTAGTCATCCGCCGGAGCACCACGCTGGGAGACTGCCAGGGCGTCCTCCGCAGGGCTCAGCGGGAGATGGCGGACATCGCCACAAACATTCGGGAAGGATTGCATGTCACGGAAGTGGAAAAGACGCGTTTCCGCTACTTCTGTGAAGCAATCCTTATCCTGAAGCTCCTGCTGACTCCCTCTGCCGTAGAGAACATGACGGTTAGCAAAAAGCCTTCCTCCGCGTCTGGAAGATATGCTTTTGCAGTTCTGTGAACGTGCTTGTTTTTGCTCATCACGTGCCCTTTCTATGTTTTCAAGGCTAAAGAGTGGTTGGATCGGCGGCCGAGCGACGACGACCACGTCGTCGTGGTTCACAGGCCTTTGGAGGACGGGAAGCCGGCCATGTCTTTCGCCTTGAGGGAGGACGACGCTGCTGTAAGATTTATTTTTATTTTTTTGGCGCGGTTCAAAGCGTGACCTCTGTCCGTGTCACTCGACCGATTTCAAACGTCTCCGCTTCTCTTCTCTTCATCCGCAGTTGCTGCAGCTGTACTTCTCAAAAATCAGGCCGGACGCTCTGAACAACCGGGACGTGCCTGACACCCGGTTTTTCATCGGCAGGTCCGGTTTGCACATCAAGAGCGCCCCGATGGATTTGGTACGGCTGCACCAGCAGTGAGTATTTGCCTCGGAATCGCTCTGCGAAACCACGGCGCAAAGCCGGGAACTGCCTGAATGTCGCTGTGTGTAGGCGGGGCTTTCCCCCCCACCCCCGCACGGCTTCTTGGGCTCGACGAAACGCTCTGTGTTCCAGTTATCGCCTCCCCCTGGTGTCGAGCGACGACGCCCGGCTCGTTGCGGCCCGGGATCTGGCGTCGCTTCCTGACGCTGCCGCTACCATTTTCCGCGGCTACCTGGGATTGCCCGACGGTCCTGACCAGCTTCCACTCAACCCGCTACAGTTGTCAGAAGTGTGCGCCCACCTGGCAGCTCTGAGCGGGTGAGTGCATTTGTCCCTGTCCGTCTGCCTCTCTCCCTCTCTCTCGAATTCTCCGTGTGGCGACCTGTTTCCTTTTAACGGTTTTAATCTCTTCCAGTTCCACAGACGGCGCCACGAGATCGCACGGCGACCCCAGCGACGCTGCGGACCTGGGAGCTTTCTACGCGTCGTTCCCTGTGACTCTCGACGGAGACGCTCCTTCAAAAAAGCAGCGAACAGACGCTGGGTTCCCTGGGTCCAGAGTTCTTTTCGATAAGTGGCGGTCGGCACAATTGAAGCTGAGGAGGCGTCACCTGATGAGTGAGTGGTTTTCCGTCTGTTTTTTTTTTGTTTGTTTTATTTGTCTCCGCTGCCCTTCTTCCTCTGTGGCCCAGCTTTGACGCAGGGTGTGTTTCCCTCTGGTGAAACCATTTTTCTTTCTGTGTCCTAGCCAAATGGAGCAAGCAGAAGCCGACCTTGGACCAAGTCCAGAGGTTTCTCCGGCGGTCCAGGTGGACGAGAAACTGCGTTCCGGCAGCGGAGGTGGTCCGGCGCTGGGCTCCTCCCCCTCCGACGGGCCAGGAGGAGACAGACGTCGCCCGTTATGTCGCTGATCAGAGCTGGGCCGGCCTCGTAGTCGCAGAGAGCCAGAGGTCCGGCGCTGGAAGAGGCACGTTTTTAAATGTGCTTGTTAAGCACCATTAAAAAAATCTACTTAAAAAAGCACATTTTTAAAAAGCAATTTACAAAAAAAGTTGTTTTTTTTAAACACCATTTTTAAAAAGCTCTTTTAAAATGGCTTTGGCGAGGGTCGCTTATATCACCGTGTTATCGTCGTAGCAGCCACCGTGTGTACTGTTGAGAGAAGGAAGAGGGAAGAAAATAAATAAATTTTAACGCCTTTCCATTTACTTTCACAGGGGTCTTTGCGACCCGGCATTTCACCAAGGACTCTGTCATCTGCGACTACCACGGACGGCTGATCAGCGGCAGTGAGGGCAGGCGTATACTTGGGACCCTGAAAGAGGCCGAGGGGTCGTACTTGTTCTTTTTTAAGTGGAGCGGTCGGGACCTCTGCGTCGACGCCCAGCCGGAAAACTGCGTCTGCCACCCGGACGTTGCCACGTTTGGCCGACTCATCAACCACGCCGCGAAGAAGAGCAACGCCAAGTGCGTCGTGGCTAATCTGGCTGGGCAGACCCAACCGACCCTCCTCATCAGGGCAACTACTGACATTGTTCCCGGACAGGAGGTCTTTATTGACTACGGGGTCAGGAGAAGCTCGTTTGGAGGAGAAGGCAAGGACCTGGCTTGGTTAAACGAGTGACTTTGTTTTTTCTTTGTAGATAGTTTATTTTTAGTGTTTTCCATAAATAGTTATTGTTTGTGTTGTTGTAAATAGTTATTGTTGTAAATAGTTCTCCTCTCCTCGGGCTGCCACCTTATCGTGGTGGAGGGGTTTGAGTGTCCCGATGATCCTAGGACCTATGCTGTCTGGGGCTTTATGCCCCTGGTAGGGTCACCCATGGCAGACAGGTCCTAGGTGAGGAACCGGACAAAGCGCAGCCCGAAGACCCCTTATGACGCACAACAACCTTGGATCTGGCTTCCCCTCACCCGGACACGGGTCACCGGCGCCCCACTCTGGAGCCAGTCCTGGAGGTGGGGCACGATGGCGAGCGCCTGGTGGCCGGGCTTTTACCCACCGATCGACTCCAGGTTGTGACCTTCAAAAGGGCACCGTGCAACTCTGGAGGTTGCAAAATCTTTCCCAAATCCTCGCTGTGCAAATCTTCGTTGATCATAATCAGCAGCTGCATCAAATTATTATAAAATTTATTATTGTAATAATAATGGTAAATGTATTATAGTATATAATTGCATATTAACATGTCAATGATATATATATTTGTATCTATTATAAATACTATAATCATTGCAATAAATCATTACATTGAATATGCAGCCAATTTCAAAACAGCTGAAAGATGAACAATTTTGTTTAGGTTTCATAAAATTACGTCATAAAAAGGTCATTGGAAGAAGGACTGTGCTTTGCAGAAAAAAAATGGTACTCGGGTTAAACCAGCAGCGTTTGCCGCATCGGTTTCTGTAAATGTTCCTCACAAAATGGCTGAAGTGTCATCTTCTGGAAAACCTGACTTGAGTTCTTACAAACCATTTCTGTCAGAAGGACGAGTTTGTTTGGTTGGGAGTGACGTTAAGATGCCAGTTACTGTCTTAAGAGATACTGGTGCACACGATTTGTTCATTTTTGCATCTGTTTTACCTTTTTCAGATGAGTCTGACACTGGATTATCTATACCTGTGGATATATTGGGCATGTCTGTGTTTTGTGTTCCAGTACGTAAACTTGTGCTCCATTCAAAGTTGTTTGAAGGAGAAGTAAGGAACGGTGTGAGACCAGCGCTGCCTGTGATGTCTGTCAAGTATTCCTCTATCTATTTCATAGAATGATCTGGTGCAGGAGCAAAGATCTGACCCCACCATACAGCAGTAATCAATCATTACATTGTATATGCAGCTACTTTTAAAACAGCTGAAACATGAACAATTTTGTTTACGTTTCATAAAATTACATGTCAAAAAGTGGAATTACACTTCCGTCAAACTCATTTCTTGTTGGACTTTGAACCCGTTAACATTAAAAAATAGCTTAACTCATCACACATAATACCACATTACAATAAATAACATTTAATATCATGTTAAAATACACAAGAATACAACACATTACATTTCATAGTTCATTATTTCAGTGTATTAAGAGTTTAAATGCAAAGTGTGAGTAAAATAGTTCATTTTGGAAAAAGTTGGGTGATGGTGTGAGTTTTTTTGATTTTTTTCCTTGTAAATAGTTCAGTTTTTATTTCAGTGTGTTCCATTAAGAGTTCAAATGAAGTTAAATTGTTATTGTTGGAAATGGCTATTGTAAATAGTTGTGTGACAGCTTTTGCAGTGTTTTCATTTCAAGCTTCTGTTTGATAAATATATCATCGTAAGGATAAATATTAAACACATGATTTGTGATGGTTAAGTTTAGGCCAAAAATCTTGTGTAAAGGTGCTGTAAACATTAGATATATTTAAATTGTTCGTTACTTAAACTGGGGTCATGAAATTCAATTCAGGGATGTGTGAAAAACTTTAAACTTACACTAGATCAGTAAATTTAGAAAATCAAAACCCGACGCTTTGTGTCAATATTAAACATTTAAAGTGTGGAAACTTAGCATTTGATAAAAAAAATACATGGAATTTATAACAAATCAATAACTCTGCCGATTAATTAGATAAAGAAATTGGCATATTCTGCTGATTTTTTTCTAAAATATTACAAATACATTAAATATGCAAATATAATAAATTAATGTATTAGATAAGAAAATTAACATTTTCTTTCCTAAAAGGAAATTGTAACCCAGGGTAAAAAAACTGCCCTTAATCCCGCCTTTTGCTCCTCCATTGGTTAGAGTGACAGTCAGTCACACAGTGCATTCAGGCAATTAACACACCTGAGGTAGTTATTTAGGCCTGCTCCAGCTTTCCCAGTCAGGTGTGAGGGGGAGAGCTGGAGACAAAGGAGCTACAGGTTGGTGTTTCCAAACAATCAGTTTATCTTTGTTTTTATGCACTGTTTAAAACCGACAATGCAAAAAATCATGTAGATCTGAACACCCAGTGAGCTTGGAGCCATGAAGCCATCATGCATTGATCTATAGATGGAATTGGTGAGTAGTGAGCATAATGTTTGCTTTGTTTGTTTAGCATGTTGGTGGTGGTAGCCAATGCAAATTGTTTGTTATATGATCCAACTTCTTAAATTCAACATGTGTTTAAGATGATGAAATAAATGTTATCTTTATTTTGTCTGGAAGATTAGATTCAAGATGGAATTGCATTTATTTCTGCAATAAAAGTCTAGTTAACTAGCAGGCTGGTAATTTACTGGTCCTGTTTATTTTAATACAGGCCAGGTGATCCCTTTTAGGGTCAAAGGATGGCGAGCTTCTGAGAACTGGCTGGGGCCAGGAGAACCTGAGTTTACTCCATACTGGTCTGGTAGGAGGTTGACTGTCTATCATTTCCCCCTCCATCTTAACATTCAGACACACAATCCATCGTTCATCTCTTCATCTGAAACGACTTGCGCTTGGACATTTTTCATCTCAAATATCTGCACAAAGCAACCATGGACTTTTGAATGTGTGTCGGTCAGACACTGTGATGACCAGTGGGGAAACTTAAGACTGTTGTGCACAAAAATATTGATCCACTGCAGTACTGTGTATATTTATTTTGTATTTATTATTTTGTGTTCTATGCATGTTTGTCTTGTGTGTGTTCTAATTTTTTCTTTAAAATACATGGTATTTGAATGCAGTTCTTTTGTATTGTTTTTATTGATTACTGACAGCAGCTCCAGTAGACGAGTTTAGACTTCTGATTTATTCCACCTAGTCCTTTAGCACATTAAGCAGTGCTACAAAATAAAACGGTATTCTTTTAGTGAATTTTAACCAGGTGGAGATAAAACCACTAAACTAAAACATAATTAAAACCAAAACGTTTTTAATGTGCAAAAGGTATATACTCATTCTGTATAGTTTTGGCTCAATTGTTTTTTGTTTGTTTTAGCAAAAAGCCTTTTTTGACTCTGTATACTCCAATTAATCATCATTAAATTAATCGATGATTACTTGAATAATCAATTAATCACGATTAATCACTTCAGCTCTAACAAATAATTACTGATTGAGTGTGAAAAAGGTTTTCATTAGCATTTTCCCTGTCATGACTGGTGACAGTCATTACCTCGAGACACCCACGATTAAGTACTCTGCGCTCCAATCACCAGATCAGGGACACCTGCAAAGGGGAGGACCACAAAGACGGAGAACAAGACACTCACAAACCTACCTACAACGCCCAGGGCCGTAACAGTTTTGCACAAGTATGTATGTGTTTTAACCTGGTGTTAAATTTATTCTCTTAATTTCAGCCACAGATGGCAAAGATGCACCTGATCCAGGACAGAGAGCTGTATGTGTCGCTATGTAGAAGTCCAAGCAATGTGACAGTTTCTCAGTTTCATTCGAGCTCACTTGTACTGGTTGCATTGGAAGAAATTTAATATTTCCTTCAAATGCTCTAAACTGTGAACTAAACTTACTTTCTTGAGGACGGATCACTGTATCTGAAGCAGAAACGGTCTTGCAGTAGAACTTTACAGTTGTGATTCAACATTACTTTCTACTAGTAGATGTCGTACATTTTCAAACGATTTTTTTCTGTAAATGGGATCTTTTTCACTTTTTGAGTGGAGGGGCAAAACATACCAAAACTGCACATTTACATATGTGTATGCTATATTCATTACTCCTTTGATCCACTTATTCACTGAATAAGACATTCACTGAATAAGCATTTGAATTCCAAAAGAGCAGAAAAAGGCAGATGGAGCATAAAAAAGCTCTCTGTCCCCCACGTTTTTAATTTTTCCCCCTGTCTCTTTACTAAGCTTAAAATGAAGTGGCATCAAATACAGGCTGTTACTACAGAAAAATGCATGTGACAAATTGTATTGTTGTTAATAGTTGTGTGATAGTGTGACAGTTTTCGGATTGTTTTCATATCTTGTATCCCTAATGCTTTCTAGTGGAGAAGATGAGGACAATCAGTTGCACACTCGCCAGATTCGGGGCCGTGATCGTTATCTTATGTTCACGAATAAAATGGATAAAATGGTGCCCATGAAAAAGCAGGAGATTCCGGCACCCTCCAGTGGGAAGAGGCTGCCGAAGCAGGGAAGTGACAGCGATTAGTTTACTTCTTTCATTTGTCTTTTGGTCTCTGTTTTTTTATATACTGCATTATGTTTTCATTTCTTTTTTTCCCCTATGTTTTCTTTATTTTTCTTTGTAAATAGTTCAGTGTGAGCAAAATAGTTATTGTTTTAAATAGGTGTAGATTTGGTTAGAAATAACCACATAAATAGAAAAATTTAAATAAATGTATCTAAATAAATAACAAATAAGTTTATTATTTGCTTGATTCCAAATTGCTCTCTGAACAGTGGAAAACCGCCAAATATATATGCAAAAAACATAAGTCTCATATGACAAAAGTAAAACTTTTAAGAGCATTTTTCTATTAAATAATCAGTCAAATATCGATTAAAAACACTGGTTGAATTTCTGGCAGAAATGTGCATTTCATTTTTTCGGCCAATAGATGGAGCCACAGGAGCGGGTGAGTTTTTGTTAGAGAATCATTTGTGACGATGGGCAAGGTGAGAAGTGGTTAACCAACTCAATCAAATGTGTTTTGCATCATATGTGATTCAGGCGCACCACATATGATCCAATGCTATCCGATCCAATCCAACTTTATTTATAAAGTACTTTGAAACGACCACAGTTGACACAAAGTGCTGTACATTAAAACACAACATAATTGAATTAAATAAGTAAAAATCTTTCACAGTTTAAACGAGGTACGGCCGAAACGTGCGTTTCGCTTCTTTGTAGCAGAGGTCAAAGGTCACCGAGGACAGAGTCTAATTTTAAGACTCTGGATAATTAAATATCTGGATAATTAACCAGAACTCTAAGTAAAAACCGGAATGAAATCATATTTCCAAAAGTAGGGGAGCTGCTGTTTAATAAACATGTCGTCTTAAGGATAAATATTAAACACATGATCTGTGATGGTTAAGTTTAGGCCAAAAAACTCGTGTAAAGGTGTTAAAAAAGGCCAATTTTAAGAATCTGGATAATTAAACATCTGGATAATTAACCAGAACTCTAAGTAAAAACCGGAACGAAATCATATTTCCAAAAGTAGGAAAGCTTCTGTTTGATAAATATATCATCGTAAGGATAAATATTAAACACATGATTTGTGATGGTTAAGTTTAGGCCAAAAATCTTGTGTAAAGGTGCTGTAAACATTAGATATATTTAAATTGTTCGTTACTTAAACTGGGGTCATGAAATTCAATTCAGGGATGTGTGAAAAACTTTAAACTTACACTAGATCAGTAAATTTAGAAAATCAAAACCCGACGCTTTGTGTCAATATTAAACATTTAAAGTGTGGAAACTTAGCATTTGATAAAAAAAATACATGGAATTTATAACAAATCAATAACTCTGCCGATTAATTAGATAAAGAAATTGGCATATTCTGCTGATTTTTTTCTAAAATATTACAAATACATTAAATATGCAAATTAATAAATTAATGTATTAGATAAGAAAATTAACATTTTCTTTCCTAAAAGGAAATTGTAACCCAGGGTAAAAAAACTGCCCTTAATCCCGCCTTTTGCTCCTCCATTGGTTAGAGTGACAGTCAGTCACACAGTGCATTCAGGCAATTAACACACCTGAGGTAGTTATTTAGGCCTGCTCCAGCTTTCCCAGTCAGGTGTGAGGGGGAGAGCTGGAGACAAAGGAGCTACAGGTTGGTGTTTCCAAACAATCAGTTTATCTTTGTTTTATGCACTGTTTAAAACCGACAATGCAAAAAATCATGTAGATCTGAACACCCAGTGAGCTTGGAGCCATGAAGCCATCATGCATTGATCTATAGATGGAATTGGTGAGTAGTGAGCATAATGTTTGCTTTGTTTGTTTAGCATGTTGGTGGTGGTAGCCAATGCAAATTGTTTGTTATATGATCCAACTTCTTAAATTCAACATGTGTTTAAGATGATGAAATAAATGTTATCTTTATTTTGTCTGGAAGATTAGATTCAAGATGGAATTGCATTTATTTCTGCAATAAAAGTCTAGTTAACTAGCAGGCTGGTAATTTACTGGTCCTGTTTATTTTAATACAGGCCAGGTGATCCCTTTTAGGGTCAAAGGATGGCGAGCTTCTGAGAACTGGCTGGGGCCAGGAGAACCTGAGTTTACTCCATACTGGTCTGGTAGGAGGTTGACTGTCTATCATTTCCCCCTCCATCTTAACATTCAGACACACAATCCATCGTTCATCTCTTCATCTGAAACGACTTGCGCTTGGACATTTTTCATCTCAAATATCTGCACAAAGCAACCATGGACTTTTGAATGTGTGTCGGTCAGACACTGTGATGACCAGTGGGGAAACTTAAGACTGTTGTGCACAAAAATATTGATCCACTGCAGTACTGTGTATATTTATTTTGTATTTATTATTTTGTGTTCTATGCATGTTTGTCTTGTGTGTGTTCTAATTTTTTCTTTAAAATACATGGTATTTGAATGCAGTTCTTTTGTATTGTTTTTATTGATTACTGACAGCAGCTCCAGTAGACGAGTTTAGACTTCTGATTTATTCCACCTAGTCCTTTAGCACATTAAGCAGTGCTACAAAATAAAACGGTATTCTTTTAGTGAATTTTAACCAGGTGGAGATAAAACCACTAAACTAAAACATAATTAAAACCAAAACGTTTTTAATGTGCAAAAGGTATATACTCATTCTGTATAGTTTTGGCTCAATTGTTTTTTGTTTTTTAGCAAAAAGCCTTTTTTGACTCTGTATACTCCAATTAATCATCATTAAATTAATCGATGATTACTTGAATAATCAATTAATCACGATTAATCACTTCAGCTCTAACAAATAATTACTGATTGAGTGTGAAAAAGGTTTTCATTAGCATTTTCCCTGTCATGACTGGTGACAGTCATTACCTCGAGACACCCACGATTAAGTACTCTGCGCTCCAATCACCAGATCAGGGACACCTGCAAAGGGGAGGACCACAAAGACGGAGAACAAGACACTCACAAACCTACCTACAATGCCCAGAGCCGTAACAGTTTTGCACAAGTATGTATGTGTTTTAACCTGGTGTTAAATTTATTCTCTTAATTTCAGCCACAGATGGCAAAGATGCACCTGATCCAGGACAGAGAGCTGTATGTGTCGCTATGTAGAAGTCCAAGCCATGTGACAGTTTCTCAGTTTCATTCGAGCTCACTTGTACTGGTTGCATTGGAAGAAATTTAATATTTCCTTCAAATGCTCTAAACTGTGAACTAAACTTACTTTCTTGAGGACGGATCACTGTGTCTGAAGCAGAAACTGTCTTGCAGTAGAACTTTACAGTTGTGATTCAACATTACTTTCTACTAGTAGATGTCGTACATTTTCAAACGATTTTTTTCTGTAAATGGGATCTTTTTCACTTTTTGAGTGGAGGGGCAAAACATACCAAAACTGCACATTTACATATGTGTATGCTATATTCATTACTCCTTTGATCCACTTATTCACTGAATAAGACATTCACTGAATAAGCATTTGAATTCCAAAAGAGCAGAAAAAGGCAGATGGAGCATAAAAAAGCTCTCTGTCCCCCACGTTTTTAATTTTTCCCCCTGTCTCTTTACTAAGCTTAAAATGAAGTGGCATCAAATACAGGCTGTTACTACAGAAAAATGCATGTGACAAATTGTATTGTTGTTAATAGTTGTGTGATAGTGTGACAGTTTTCGGATTGTTTTCATATCTTGTATCCCTAATGCTTTCTAGTGGAGAAGATGAGGACAATCAGTTGCACACTCGCCAGATTCGGGCCGTGATCGTTATCTTATGTTCACGAATAAAATGGATAAAATGGTGCCCATGAAAAAGCAGGAGATTCCGGCACCCTCCAGTGGGAAGAGGCTGCCGAAGCAGGGAAGTGACAGCGATTAGTTTACTTCTTTCATTTGTCTTTTGGTCTCTGTTTTTTTATATACTGCATTATGTTTTCATTTCTTTTTTTCCCCTATGTTTTCTTTATTTTTCTTTGTAAATAGTTCAGTGTGAGCAAAATAGTTATTGTTTTAAATAGGTGTAGATTTGGTTAGAAATAACCACATAAATAGAAAAATTTAAATAAATGTATCTAAATAAATAACAAATAAGTTTATTATTTGCTTGATTCCAAATTGCTCTCTGAACAGTGGAAAACCGCCAAATATATATGCAAAAAACATAAGTCTCATATGACAAAAGTAAAACTTTTAAGAGCATTTTTCTATTAAATAATCAGTCAAATATCGATTAAAAACACTGGTTGAATTTCTGGCAGAAATGTGCATTTCATTTTTTCGGCCAATAGATGGAGCCACAAGAGCGGGTGAGTTTTTGTTAGAGAATCATTTGTGACGATGGGCAAGGTGAGAAGTGGTTAACCAACTCAATCAAATGTGTTTTGCATCATATGTGATTCAGGCGCACCACATATGATCCAATGCTATCCGATCCAATCCAACTTTATTTATAAAGTACTTTGAAACGACCACAGTTGACACAAAGTGCTGTACATTAAAACACAACATAATTGAATTAAATAAGTAAAAATCTTTCACAGTTTAAACGAGGTACGGCCGAAACGTGCGTTTCGCTTCTTTGTAGCAGAGGTCAAAGGTCACCGAGGACAGAGTCTAATTTTAAGACTCTGGATAATTAAATATCTGGATAATTAACCAGAACTCTAAGTAAAAACCGGAATGAAATCATATTTCCAAAAGTAGGGGAGCTGCTGTTTAATAAACATGTCGTCTTAAGGATAAATATTAAACACATGATCTGTGATGGTTAAGTTTAGGCCAAAAAACTCGTGTAAAGGTGTTAAAAAAGGCCAATTTTAAGAATCTGGATAATTAAACATCTGGATAATTAACCAGAACTCTAAGTAAAAACCGGAACGAAATCATATTTCCAAAAGTAGGAAAGCTTCTGTTTGATAAATATATCATCGTAAGGATAAATATTAAACACATGATTTGTGATGGTTAAGTTTAGGCCAAAAATCTTGTGTAAAGGTGCTGTAAACATTAGATATATTTAAATTGTTCGTTACTTAAACTGGGGTCATGAAATTCAATTCAGGGATGTGTGAAAAACTTTAAACTTACACTAGATCAGTAAATTTAGAAAATCAAAACCCGACGCTTTGTGTTAATATTAAACATTTAAAGTGTGGAAACTTAGCATTTGATAAAAAAAATACATGGAATTTATAACAAATCAATAACTCTGCCGATTAATTAGATAAAGAAATTGGCATATTCTGCTGATTTTTTTCTAAAATATTACAAATACATTAAATATGCAAATTAATAAATTAATGTATTAGATAAGAAAATTAACATTTTCTTTCCTAAAAGGAAATTGTAACCCAGGGTAAAAAAACTGCCCTTAATCCCGCCTTTTGCTCCTCCATTGGTTAGAGTGACAGTCAGTCACACAGTGCATTCAGGCAATTAACACACCTGAGGTAGTTATTTAGGCCTGCTCCAGCTTTCCCAGTCAGGTGTGAGGGGGAGAGCTGGAGACAAAGGAGCTACAGGTTGGTGTTTCCAAACAATCAGTTTATCTTTGTTTTTATGCACTGTTTAAAACCGACAATGCAAAAAATCATGTAGATCTGAACACCCAGTGAGCTTGGAGCCATGAAGCCATCATGCATTGATCTATAGATGGAATTGGTGAGTAGTGAGCATAATGTTTGCTTTGTTTGTTTAGCATGTTGGTGGTGGTAGCCAATGCAAATTGTTTGTTATATGATCCAACTTCTTAAATTCAACATGTGTTTAAGATGATGAAATAAATGTTATCTTTATTTTGTCTGGAAGATTAGATTCAAGATGGAATTGCATTTATTTCTGCAATAAAAGTCTAGTTAACTAGCAGGCTGGTAATTTACTGGTCCTGTTTATTTTAATACAGGCCAGGTGATCCCTTTTAGGGTCAAAGGATGGCGAGCTTCTGAGAACTGGCTGGGGCCAGGAGAACCTGAGTTTACTCCATACTGGTCTGGTAGGAGGTTGACTGTCTATCATTTCCCCCTCCATCTTAACATTCAGACACACAATCCATCGTTCATCTCTTCATCTGAAACGACTTGCGCTTGGACATTTTTCATCTCAAATATCTGCACAAAGCAACCATGGACTTTTGAATGTGTGTCGGTCAGACACTGTGATGACCAGTGGGGAAACTTAAGACTGTTGTGCACAAAAATATTGATCCACTGCAGTACTGTGTATATTTATTTTGTATTTATTATTTTGTGTTCTATGCATGTTTGTCTTGTGTGTGTTCTAATTTTTTCTTTAAAATACATGGTATTTGAATGCAGTTCTTTTGTATTGTTTTTATTGATTACTGACAGCAGCTCCAGTAGACGAGTTTAGACTTCTGATTTATTCCACCTAGTCCTTTAGCACATTAAGCAGTGCTACAAAATAAAACGGTATTCTTTTAGTGAATTTTAACCAGGTGGAGATAAAACCACTAAACTAAAACATAATTAAAACCAAAACGTTTTTAATGTGCAAAAGGTATATACTCATTCTGTATAGTTTTGGCTCAATTGTTTTTTGTTTGTTTTAGCAAAAAGCCTTTTTTGACTCTGTATACTCCAATTAATCATCATTAAATTAATCGATGATTACTTGAATAATCAATTAATCACGATTAATCACTTCAGCTCTAACAAATAATTACTGATTGAGTGTGAAAAAGGTTTTCATTAGCATTTTCCCTGTCATGACTGGTGACAGTCATTACCTCGAGACACCCACGATTAAGTACTCTGCGCTCCAATCACCAGATCAGGGACACCTGCAAAGGGGAGGACCACAAAGACGGAGAACAAGACACTCACAAACCTACCTACAATGCCCAGAGCCGTAACAGTTTTGCACAAGTATGTATGTGTTTTAACCTGGTGTTAAATTTATTCTCTTAATTTCAGCCACAGATGGCAAAGATGCACCTGATCCAGGACAGAGAGCTGTATGTGTCGCTATGTAGAAGTCCAAGCCATGTGACAGTTTCTCAGTTTCATTCGAGCTCACTTGTACTGGTTGCATTGGAAGAAATTTAATATTTCCTTCAAATGCTCTAAACTGTGAACTAAACTTACTTTCTTGAGGACGGATCACTGTGTCTGAAGCAGAAACTGTCTTGCAGTAGAACTTTACAGTTGTGATTCAACATTACTTTCTACTAGTAGATGTCGTACATTTTCAAACGATTTTTTTCTGTAAATGGGATCTTTTTCACTTTTTGAGTGGAGGGGCAAAACATACCAAAACTGCACATTTACATATGTGTATGCTATATTCATTACTCCTTTGATCCACTTATTCACTGAATAAGACATTCACTGAATAAGCATTTGAATTCCAAAAGAGCAGAAAAAGGCAGATGGAGCATAAAAAAGCTCTCTGTCCCCCACGTTTTTAATTTTTCCCCCTGTCTCTTTACTAAGCTTAAAATGAAGTGGCATCAAATACAGGCTGTTACTACAGAAAAAATGCATGTGACAAATTGTATAGTTGTGTGATAGTGTGACAGTTTTCGGATTGTTTTCATATCTTGTATCCCTAATGCTTTCTAGTGGAGAAGATGAGGACAATCAGTTGCACACTCGCCAGATTCGGGGCCGTGATCATTATCTTATGTTCACGAATAAAATGGATAAAATGGTGCCCATGAAAAAGCAGGAGATTCCGGCACCCTCCAGTGGGAAGAGGCTGCCGAAGCAGGGAAGTGACAGCGATTAGTTTACTTCTTTCATTTGTCTTTTGGTCTCTGTTTTTTTTTTTATATACTGCATTATGTTTTCATTTCTTTTTTTCCCCTATGTTTTCTTTATTTTTCTTTGTAAATAGTTCAGTGTGAGCAAAATAGTTATTGTTTTAAATAGGTGTAGATTTGGTTAGAAATAACCACATAAATAGAAAAATTTAAATAAATGTATCTAAATAAATAACAAATAAGTTTATTATTTGCTTGATTCCAAATTGCTCTCTGAACAGTGGAAAACCGCCAAATATATATGCAAAAAACATAAGTCTCGTATGACAAAAGTAAAACTTTTAAGAGCATTTTTCTATTAAATAATCAGTCAAATATCGATTAAAAACACTGGTTGAATTTCTGGCAGAAATGTGCATTTCATTTTTTCGGCCAATAGATGGAGCCACAGGAGCGGGTGAGTTTTTGTTAGAGAATCATTTGTGACGATGGGCAAGGTGAGAAGTGGTTAACCAACTCAATCAAATGTGTTTTGCATCATATGTGATTCAGGCGCACCACATATGATCCAATGCTATCCGATCCAATCCAACTTTATTTATAAAGTACTTTGAAACGACCACAGTTGACACCAAGTGCTGTACATTAAAACACAACATAATTGAATTAAATAAGTAAAAATCTTTCACAGTTTAAACGAGGTACGGCCGAAACGTGCGGTTCGCTTCTTTGTAGCAGAGGTCAAAGGTCACCGAGGACAGAGCCCTACAGCCCGGGCGTATCGGTCAAAATGAGAATAACTTAGAAGTCTTGGAAGTAAGTGAAATGTTTTTTTTAATAATGCCAAGGTGCAGCATAACAATGCTATCAAGAGCATATTTCTTCATTAAATAATCAGTCAATTATTGATTGAAACATTGGTTGAACATCTGCCAGAAATGTGCATTTCATTTGTCCTCCACCAGATCGCGCAGATCCACCCTACACGTTCAGTTTGAGATCTGGTTAGATCAACAATTATGGTGTTACAGCGAGGTGAGATTTCGTTATCCAACGATGTCTTGCATCACATGTGTTTCAATGGGATCACATATGGTGCTACGCAGGAAATCAGTGAATGGGAAATTTTCAGTTTATCCTAAATCTTTAAACAGCCATGGTTAGGAGTGAGGCATTAGGATGGATCAAAACGGTCAGGTTGTGAGTTTAATTTATGGTGTTACAGCGAGGTCAGACATTGTTATCCAACGAATGCTTGCATTGTATTTGATTCCATGGGATCGCATATGATGCTAGGCAGGATGAGCCCTTCTTAGAAAATAAATCAAATAGGCTTTTTATACAAAACACAGAAATGAGAAGAGGAAGAGTTGGTGAAAGAGTCCAGACTAAATATCTAAAACCTTAGATCCGTTATTGCAGTTCTGATGTCACCACATTTGATCTTTGAAATCTGGAGATGTCAACGACGTCTGCCGAGGACACTGCATTTATTTGTTTCTTGTTGTTACATTTTATACTTTGTGTAAGCATTATGGTCTTATGTCATGAATTATTTTTATCTTTCTTTCATTCTGAGCTTCTTAAAGTTCTTTTATTTATTTTTAAAACTTGAATTAGATTTTATATACCATCCATCCATCCACAATTTCTGAACCGTATTATGGATGTAATGCTTAAATTTAGCACATTTTATTAAAAACGACATAGCATTTTATTCAATAAATTTATTTTTGTTAATCTTTTTGTGTTTTCACACTACTCACTGCTAAAGAAAGCTATTTTTCTAAGCTTTCTATAGCACTCCTCAGCACTTTTTCACCCTTTTTATGATTTTTTTTGGAGAGTAAAACTGTCGTTTTATTATGTTTGGTGACTATTTCTAATACGTTTTAGTACATTTAGTCCTTTTGATCCATTGTGTTCTTCGCCACAAGCAGTGTTAGGCTCACATATGTTTCTAGCTCCACCCACTTTGTGGCATTAGGAGCAGTGCAGTCTCAAGGTGTGGAAGCCTAATCAGATCTCTAACTTCAGAGGGTAAGTAAATGGACAAATAGGAGTTATTGAAGGCTTTATTAGGAGTTTTTGGAAGTTTTATTAAGAGTTAGGAAGCTTTATTAGGAAAACTTTATTTAGGAAAAAAAATTTTCAGTAACAATTTCATACTGAGTGAAAAGCCACTTATTCTCTCGAGAAAGCTTAAATACATGAGTGAAATGTCCTACAGTTTTGGTGGTGTTTCTTTTTTTTCTTACTGTTTTTTTTTTTTTACCAAATTTAATTAAAAGGGAATACTTTAGAAGTGTGATAAATGCTGCCCTCTGTTTTTATAAATTATATTTGAATTATTTCTAATTGATATTCTTCAGAAAAGCTAACATTTCAAGTTCTCATATTCTCCTATGTGAAAACTTAATTATATAAATGAGGTCAATACTCAAAATATACACGATAAAGGAGCTATGTATGTAAAACAAAAAAAAACATTGAAACACGTCTGCAACATGTGATGGTGTGCTGTCGCTCCCTCTCTCCATGAGGGGGAGCCATTGCACGTACAGCTCAAACATCACATCTGGTTCTCCCTAAGCTCACAGAATCACATTGGATCCCGTGCTGTTTTGTTTGTTTTGTTGTCGCTATTGAATCAAATGTGGTGTGTAAACAGTTTGAGATCGGTTTTTTCCAGTTCATTTAGGATTTCATGTGTGAAATGTGAATCATTTAAATCATAAATCTATCTATATTTATATCTTCATATACATATATAATATATATATATATATATATATATATATACACTGCTCAAAAAAATAAAGTGAACAATTTCCCTTTATGTTTCCCTTTAAGTGTTCCCATTAATTTTTTTGAGCAGTATATATACACACATATATGTTTGTGTGCTTGTCTTTCTATATAGACTTGAGAAATGTCCTTGTCGGCCGTGGACGTGGACTTCAATGAGGTCGCCCGCAGGAGGATTCCAGAGCTCCTTCGTAAGTGCTTCCGGATTTAAATCTCCTAGCCTCCGCATCCCAGATCGCTGCCCAGTACGCACTTTCGAATTGGTTCGGTCTGTACCTCGATCTGCGTGTGTTTTTCAGGACTCGTGAAAGAGAGGAGAGGGGTAGGCGGCTTCCATGACTTGCTGATGGGGTATATTCTTGGCTACCTGGCTGAGAGTTCTGGCCATAGGCCCGCTGTGCTCACATGCATGACTAAGGAAGATTTAGCCTGCGCGGAACCCTTCGCAGACGGGACTGGTTTCAGGAGTTTGGTGAGTTGCCCCCCCCTTCCATGACCCCCCCCCCCCCCGCACCCCTCTCGCCCCGGCTCTTCAGAACGAGGGCTCCGAACTTTATCCGCGTCCTCTCGCGGTTGCGATAAAATGATCCGTCCTTTTTTCCGAGGTCGACAAGCAAGCAGAGGCCGACGGAGCTGGGGGCCCGGCATCCTTTCTGCTAAACCAGGAGGAGTACGGTTGGCTGGACAACCTGACCCGGACCTCCTGCTGCTCCGGGACCTCTTCGTGCCGTTTCGTTTTCCACTGCATGGATGGCACCCGGCTGTGCAGACCTGCGAGCGTTCTGCAGGACGCCTGGCTGGATGCTGGCATGACGGGAGCGGCCAGCTTTTCAAGGATCCAGGCCACTTTGACCAATGTGAGTCTTGCAGTTTTGTAACGGAAGCTCCTAAGACACCTTTAAGCCAAGTCAAACTCAAACAGGCTGTTTTTTTCTTCGCTTATTATCTCCGCAGGCTGGCCCGGGTTCCTCGCGCGACGTCGGGCACAAGCTGAATGGGTGGGAGAGTCGCTTCTCTCCAACGTCGTCGGGGACGTCAGCCAGGACACGTTCCTTCTGCCCTCCCACTCGGTACCCGGGGGACTCGACAAGCTCTGAAGAGGAAGACAATGTGAGCCTTGCAGTGTTGTAATGGAAGCTCCTAAGACACCTTTAGGCCATGTCAAACTCAAACAGGCTGTTTTTTTTCTCCGCTTATTATCTCCGCAGGCTGCGCCGGGTTCCTCGCGCGACGTCGGGCACAAGCTGAATGGGTGGGAGAGTCGCTTCTCTCCAACGTCGTCGGGGACGTCAGCCAGGACACGTTCCTTCTGCCCTCCCACTCGGTACCCGGGGCACTCGTCTGGCTCCGAAGAGGAAGATGGGTCATTTAAGGTGAAAAGGAAATGGGTGGACGAATGACAACAAACGGAGCGGTTTTAAAAATTCAAACAATAATAGTGCACCTGGGGCTTTTACAAAGCCCCCGGTGCACTTTGTAAAACTATTTTTGTCACAGTAGTTACAATAGTTCTGGCATCATGTTCATTTCCATTTTTTAGTTCTTATCCTTTTTGTTTCCAATATTGTACAAACTGTTGATATATTTCGATCTCTATTTTTGTATTATTGTAATTGTGTTCAAATTTCAATAATTTTTGTAAAACAAAATAAAAGTTCATTTATTTCAAATAAACATTGGTTTTTATTGTATGGCAGAAATGTGCACTTAATTTTTTTCAGACATTAGATGGAGCCACTGGAGTAGGTGTGGATTTGGTTAGAAATAACCAAATAAATAGAAAAAATTAAATAAATGTATCTAAATAAATAACAAATAAGTTTATTTATTATTTGCTTGATTCCAAATTGCTCTTTGAACAGTGGAAAACCGCCAAATATATATGCGAAAAACATAAGTCTCATATGACAAAAGTAAAAAGTAAAACTTTTAAGAGCATTTTTCTATTAAATAATCAGTCAAATATCGATTAAAAACACTGGTTGAATTTCTGGCAGAAATGTGCATTTCATTATTTCGGCCAATAGATGGAGCCACAGGAGCGGGTGAGTTTTTGTTAGAGAATCATTTGTGACGATGGGCAAGGTGAGAAGTGGTTAACCAACTCAATCAAATGTGTTTTGCATCATATGTGATTCAGGCGCACCACATATGATCCAATGCTATCCGATCCAATCCAACTTTATTTATAAAGTACTTTGAAACGACCACAGTTGACACAAAGTGCTGTACATTAAAACACAACATAATTAAATAAAATAAGTAAAAACCTTTCACAGTTTAAACGATGTACGGCCGAAACGTGCGGTTCGCTTCTTCGTAGCAGAGGTCAAAGGTCACCGAGGACAGAGTCTAATTTTAAGACTCTGGATAATTAAATATCTGGATAATTAACCAGAACTCTAAGTAAAAACCGGAATGAAATCCTATTTCCAAAAGTAGGGGAGCTGCTGTTTAATAAACATGTCGTCTTAAGGATAAATATTAAACACATGATCTGTGATGGTTAAGTTTAGGCCAAAAAACTCGTGTAAAGGTGTTAAAAAAGACCAATTTTAAGAATCTGGATAATTAAACATCTGGATAATTAACCAGAACTCTAAGTAAAAACCGGAACGAAATCATATTTCCAAAAGTAGGAAAGCTTCTGTTTGATAAATATATCATCGTAAGGATAAATATTAAACACATGATTTGTGATGGTTAAGTTTAGGCCAAAAATCTTGTGTAAAGGTGCTGTAAACATTATATATTTTTAAATTGTTCGTTACTTAAACTGGGGTCATGAAATTCAATTCAGGGATGTGTGAAAAACTTTAAACTTACACTAGATCAGTAAATTTAGAAAATCAAAACCCGACGCTTTGTGTTAATATTAAACATTTAAAGTGTGGAAACTTAGCATTTGATAAAAAAAATACATGGAATTTATAACAAATCAATAACTGCCGATTAATTAGATAAAGAAATTGGCATATTCTGCTGATTTTTTTCTAAAATATTACAAATACATTAAATTTGCAAATTAATAAATTAATGTATTAGATAAGAAAATTAACATTTTCTTTCCTAAAAGGAAATTGTAACCCAGGGTTAAAAAACTGCCCTTAATCCCGCCTTTTGCTCCTCCATTGGTTAGAGTGACAGTCAGTCACACAGTGCATTCAGGCAATTAACACACCTGAGGTAGTTATTTAGGCCTGCTCCAGCTTTCCCAGTCAGGTGTGAGGGGGAGAGCTGGAGACAAAGGAGCTACAGGTTGGTGTTTCCAAACAATCAGTTTATCTTTGTTTTTATGCACTGTTTAAAACCGACAATGCAAAAAATCATGTAGATCTGAACACCCAGTGAGCTTGGAGCCATGAAGCCATCATGCATTGATCTATAGATGGAATTGGTGAGTAGTGAGCATAATGTTTGCTTTGTTTGTTTAGCATGTTGGTGGTGGTAGCCAATGCAAATTGTTTGTTATATGATCCAACTTCTTAAATTCAACATGTGTTTAAGATGATGAAATAAATGTTATCTTTATTTTGTCTGGAAGATTAGATTCAAGATGGAATTGCATTTATTTCTGCAATAAAAGTCTAGTTAACTAGCAGGCTGGTAATTTACTGGTCCTGTTTATTTTAATACAGGCCAGGTGATCCCTTTTAGGGTCAAAGGATGGCGAGCTTCTGAGAACTGGCTGGGGCCAGGAGAACCTGAGTTTACTCCATACTGGTCTGGTAGGAGGTTGACTGTCTATCATTTCCCCCTCCATCTTAACATTCAGACACACAATCCATCGTTCATCTCTTCATCTGAAACGACTTGCGCTTGGACATTTTTCATCTCAAATATCTGCACAAAGCAACCATGGACTTTTGAATGTGTGTCGGTCAGACACTGTGATGACCAGTGGGGAAACTTAAGACTGTTGTGCACAAAAATATTGATCCACTGCAGTACTGTGTATATTTATTTTGTATTTATTATTTTGTGTTCTATGCATGTTTGTCTTGTGTGTGTTCTAATTTTTTCTTTAAAATACATGGTATTTGAATGCAGTTCTTTTGTATTGTTTTTATTGATTACTGACAGCAGCTCCAGTAGACGAGTTTAGACTTCTGATTTATTCCACCTAGTCCTTTAGCACATTAAGCAGTGCTACAAAATAAAACGGTATTCTTTTAGTGAATTTTAACCAGGTGGAGATAAAACCACTAAACTAAAACATAATTAAAACCAAAACGTTTTTAATGTGCAAAAGGTATATACTCATTCTGTATAGTTTTGGCTCAATTGTTTTTTGTTTGTTTTAGCAAAAAGCCTTTTTTGACTCTGTATACTCCAATTAATCATCATTAAATTAATCGATGATTACTTGAATAATCAATTAATCACGATTAATCACTTCAGCTCTAACAAATAATTACTGATTGAGTGTGAAAAAGGTTTTCATTAGCATTTTCCCTGTCATGACTGGTGACAGTCATTACCTCGAGACACCCACGATTAAGTACTCTGCGCTCCAATCACCAGATCAGGGACACCTGCAAAGGGGAGGACCACAAAGACGGAGAACAAGACACTCACAAACCTACCTACAACGCCCAGGGCCGTAACAGTTTTGCACAAGTATGTATGTGTTTTAACCTGGTGTTAAATTTATTCTCTTAATTTCAGCCACAGATGGCAAAGATGCACCTGATCCAGGACAGAGAGCTGTATGTGTCGCTATGTAGAAGTCCAAGCCATGTGACAGTTTCTCAGTTTCATTCGAGCTCACTTGTACTGGTTGCATTGGAAGAAATTTAATATTTCCTTCAAATGCTCTAAACTGTGAACTAAACTTACTTTCTTGAGGACGGATCACTGTATCTGAAGCAGAAACGGTCTTGCAGTAGAACTTTACAGTTGTGATTCAACATTACTTTCTACTAGTAGATGTCGTACATTTTCAAACGATTTTTTTCTGTAAATGGGATCTTTTTCACTTTTTGAGTGGAGGGGCAAAACATACCAAAACTGCACATTTACATATGTGTATGCTATATTCATTACTCCTTTGATCCACTTATTCACTGAATAAGACATTCACTGAATAAGCATTTGAATTCCAAAAGAGCAAAAAAAGGCAGATGGAGCATAAAAAAGCTCTCTGTCCCCCACGTTTTTAATTTTTCCCCCTGTCTCTTTACTAAGCTTAAAATGAAGTGGCATCAAATACAGGCTGTTACTACAGAAAAAATGCATGTGACAAATTGTATAGTTGTGTGATAGTGTGACAGTTTTCGGATTGTTTTCATATCTTGTATCCCTAATGCTTTCTAGTGGAGAAGATGAGGACAATCAGTTGCACACTCGCCAGATTCGGGGCCGTGATCGTTATCTTATGTTCACGAATAAAATGGATAAAATGGTGCCCATGAAAAAGCAGGAGATTCCGGCACCCTCCAGTGGGAAGAGGCTGCCGAAGCAGGGAAGTGACAGCGATTAGTTTACTTCTTTCATTTGTCTTTTGGTCTCTGTTTTTTTTTTATATACTGCATTATGTTTTCATTTCTTTTTTTCCCCTATGTTTTCTTTATTTTTCTTTGTAAATAGTTCAGTGTGAGCAAAATAGTTATTGTTTTAAATAGGTGTAGATTTGGTTAGAAATAACCACATAAATAGAAAAATTTAAATAAATGTATCTAAATAAATAACAAATAAGTTTATTATTTGCTTGATTCCAAATTGCTCTCTGAACAGTGGAAAACCGCCAAATATATATGCAAAAAACATAAGTCTCATATGACAAAAGTAAAACTTTTAAGAGCATTTTTCTATTAAATAATCAGTCAAATATCGATTAAAAACACTGGTTGAATTTCTGGCAGAAATGTGCATTTCATTTTTTCGGCCAATAGATGGAGCCACAGGAGCGGGTGAGTTTTTGTTAGAGAATCATTTGTGACGATGGGCAAGGTGAGAAGTGGTTAACCAACTCAATCAAATGTGTTTTGCATCATATGTGATTCAGGCGCACCACATATGATCCAATGCTATCCGATCCAATCCAACTTTATTTATAAAGTACTTTGAAACGACCACAGTTGACACCAAGTGCTGTACATTAAAACACAACATAATTGAATTAAATAAGTAAAAATCTTTCACAGTTTAAACGAGGTACGGCCGAAACGTGCGGTTCGCTTCTTTGTAGCAGAGGTCAAAGGTCACCGAGGACAGAGTCTAATTTTAAGACTCTGGATAATTAAATATCTGGATAATTAACCAGAACTCTAAGTAAAAACCGGAATGAAATCTATTTCCAAAAGTAGGGGAGCTGCTGTTTAATAAACATGTCGTCTTAAGGATAAATATCAAACACATGATCTGTGATGGTTAACTTTAGGCCAAAAAACTCGTGTAAAGGTGTTAAAAAAGACCAATTTTAAGAATCTGGATAATAAAATAATTGTAATTAAATAACCATGTATTTAATATTTAAATACTTTCAAACAACCACAGCTGACACAAAGTGCTGTAAACGGGTGTCGGTCGTTGGCAGAGGTCAAAGGTCACCGAGGACAGAGTCCTACGGCCCAGGAGGATCGGTAAAAATGAGAATAACTTAGAAGTCTTGGAAGCACATGAAATGTTTTCTTTAATAATGCCAAGGTCCAGCATGACAATGCTATTAAGAGCATTTTTCTTCTTTAAATAATAAGTCAATTATGTCTGCCAGAAATGTGCATTTCATTTGTCCTCCACCAGAGGGAGCCCCAGGAGCGGGTGAGTTTTGTTAGAGAATCATTTGTGACGATGGGCAAGGTGAGAAGTGGTTAACCAACTCAATCGAATGCGCTTTGCATCACATGTGATTCGGTTGCACCACATACGATCCAATCCAACCGTATTTATAAAGTACTTTGAAACAACCACAGTCGACACAAAGTGCCGTACATTAAAACACAACGTAATGAGTAAAAACCTTTCACGGGTTAAACTACGTACGGCCGAAACGTGCGGTTCGCTTCTTCGTAGCAGAGGTCAAAGGTCACCGAGGACAGAGTCCTACGGCCCAGGAGGATCGGTAAAAATGAGAATGACTTAGAAGTCTTGGAAGCACGTGAAATGTTTTCTTTAATAATGCCAAGGTCCAGCATGACAATGCTATTAAGAGCATTTTTCTTCTTTAAATAATAAGTCAATTATGTCTGCCAGAAATGTGCATTTCATTTGTCCTCCACCAGAGGGAGCCCCAGGAGCGGGTGAGTTTTGTTAGAGAATCATTTGTGACGATGGGCAAGGTGAGAAGTGGTTAACCAACTCAATCGAATGCGCTTTGCATCACATGTGATTCGTTTGCACCACATACGATCCAATCCAACCGTATTTATAAAGTACTTTGAAACAACCACAGTCGACACAAAGTGCTGTACATTAAAACGCAACGTAATGAGTAAAAACCTTTCACGGGTTAAACGACGTACGGCCGAAACGTGCGGTTCGCTTCTTCGTAGCAGAGGTCAAAGGTCACCGAGGGCAGAGTCCTGCAAAAACGGGAGGATCGGTCAAAATGAGAATAACTTAGAAGTCTTGGAAGCAAGTGAAATGTTTTTTTTTTTTAATAATGGCAAGTTCCAGCATAACAATGCTATCGAGAGCAATTTTCTTCATTAATCAGTCAATCGTCGATTGAAAACATGGGTCAAACATCTGCCAGCGATGTGCATTTCATTTGTCCTCCACCAGAGGGCGCATGTCAACTCTTCACGTTCAGTGTGACATCTTGGACTACTCTGCCAGTCACATTTAGATGACCGATCAGTACCATGATTGAGTGTGTGACCTCCTGCATAAACTTCTGTGTGGATGGTACTTTCTCCACTAGATGAGTGAGATGCTTCCTTAATGACAAATCCTTAATAACCAGTGACGTATAGATAGGTCCAAAAAATAAAGCCTAGGAACAATTTAAATCTAGGAACAAGACACTTACTTACTGTCTTTGGGTCACTTCCTGAATACTTACATTTCATGTCACTGTTAATCTTTAATATCTGAGACCTGATCCTGTCAATTGTGATATTGAGTTTGTATTGCATGATCATTTTACAGTGAATCAAGGGTATATTCAGTTTTCAGTGAACACTGTAGCAGTTTATGCGGGGTTGTCTGCCTGAAATGGTGTTTAAATTCGGGTTGAATAGTATCGGATTGACAACAAATGGAAAAAGTTAAAGGGAAACCCTCTTATTTGTTTAACAATAAAATTTGTTAACTTTATTTTGTTTGTTGTTTATTGTCCTTCGGCTGGACAGAGTCGTGACAAATGGCATTATACAATTTGTTCTTTTTTTGCTGTACTCTTCTCTGACAGGCTCTTAGAGGGAATGGATTGCCTGAAAGTGGCAGAGGCAATGAGGACCCATCCTGAGATCCTTTGCTCCATCTTTGTCTCTGGACACAACGAGCTCACCGTTCAGAACATGATGAGTCTTTTTGACACCGTCTTCTCCCCACTTGGCAGCAATGCCCGACGAGCTGAAAATCTGACGCTAATGTTTTGGAGGGACTGGCTTATTGAAGTAGGCGGTATGTATGTTTGTAATGCACAAGATTACTATTTAATATTTACAAACTTTTGACAAAAAAGTAATAAAGTGTTATATTGTTGTTTTTCCTTTAGATGGCTCACGACCAATCAGCCTACAAAAAATCTTGATTTTTGTATCTGGAGTGGACAAAATCCCTTAACTGGGTTAGGGTTAGGGTTAGGGTTAGGGTTAGGGGTTAGGGTTAGGGTTAGGGTTAGGGTTAGGATAGAGGGCTACAGCCAGGTGCCGACCAGTCAAAACGACAATAACTTTTGAAGGAAAGCAGCTAGAGACTCGCAGGCCGCGTCCACCCCCGGGTTCGGGCCGGTTCCGGACGCGTGGGTGTCGACGGCGTCTCCGTCGGACGTACGGTCGGCGAGCGACGGGCGAACGGAGGACGAAACGACCAGTCAAAACGGGTTAGGGAATGCGTCGGCCGTCGCCATCCGCCCGTCGCGGCGAACGGCGCCGTCCTCGGGACCGGGGACTCTGTTTAATAAACATGTCGTCTTAAGGATAAATATCAAACACTGATCTGTACGTTAAGTTTAGGCCAAAAAACTCGTGTAAAGGTGTTAAAAAAGACCATTTTAGAATCTGGATAATTAAATAATTGTAATTAAATATCATGTATTTAAATTTAAATACTTTCAAACAACCACAGCTGACACAAAGTGCTGTAAACGGGTGTCGATGTTGGCAGAGTCAAGGTCACGAGGACAGAGTCCTACGGCCCAGGAGGATCGGTCAAAATGAGAATAATTAGAGTTTGAAGACGTAATGTTTTCTTTAATAATGCCAAGGTCCAGCATGACAATGCTTTGAGAGATTTTCTCTTTAAATAATAGTCATTATGTCTGCAGAAATGTGCATTTCATTTGTCTCCACAGATGGAGTCGGTAGCTTGCCTGCGATTCTCGCATCCATGTGATTCGTCGAATTAGGGAGTAGGAACGTCTTCTAACCGGGGCCTAGGATAGAGGGTACAGCCAGGTGCGACCAGTCAAAACGACAATACTTTGAAGGAAAGCAGCTAGAGATCGCAGGCCGCGTCCACCCGGGTTCGGGCCGGTTCCGGACGCGTGGGTCGACGGCGTCTCCGTCGGACGTACGGTCGGCGAGCGACGGGCGAACGGAGGAGAAACGACAGTCAAAACGGGTTAGGGAAGCGCGGCCTCGCCATCCGCCCGTCCGGCGAACGGCGCCGTCCTCGGGACCGCGGCGACCTCCCCGGCGGGGGCCGCGTCCCCTTCGTCCGACCTCGCGCCCGCCGAGGGGGCCGCGCCGGGGCGAGGTTCGCGTAGGGCTAGGAAGGTTTCGGTTCTAGATTAGGACGTAGGAAGTACACGTTAGGGGAGATGCTGTTTAATAAACATGTCGTTCTTTAGGAAAATATCAAACACGTGATCTAGTGACCGGTTAAGTTTAGGCCAAAAAACTCGTGTAAAGGTGTTAAAAAAGACCAATTTTAAGAATCGGATAATTAAATAATTGTAATTAAATATCCTATTGTATTAACTTTAAATACTTTCAACAACACAGTGACACAAGTGCTGTAAACGGCGTCGTTGGCAGAGGTCAAAGGTCACCGAGGACAGAGTCTACAGGTCAACCTGAGTATATCGTCAAAATGGAAAAACTTGAAAGTCTTGAAGACTGTGAAATGTTTTCTTAATAATGCCAAGGTCCAGCATGAGCATGCTATAGAGAGCATTTTTCCTCTTTAATAATAAGTCAATTATGTTCTGCCAGAAATGTGCATTTCATTTGTCCTACACAGATGGAGTCTTTAGCTCTGCCTGCGATTCTCGCATCACATGTGATTCGTCGGAATTAGGGAGTAGGAACGGTATTCTCTAACCGGGGCCTAGGATAGAGGGTACAGCCAGGTGCGACCAGTCAAACGACATAACTTTGAAGGAAAGCAGCTAGAGACTCGCAATGCCGCGTACTTAAATCCTGACAGGCCCGGCGTTCCGGAACGGTGGTGTCGGAGTCAGGCTACCGGGACGGTACGCAGACGTCGGTCGCGAGAGACGAGCGGAGCCTGAACGTTGAGGACGCAAACGACAGGTCCAAAAACAAGCGCGTGTGTTTGGAGCGCGGCACGTCGCCATTCCGCCGGATCTCGGCGAACAGGCGCCGTCCTCTCGGGCCTGCCGGACGGCTCACCCCGTGCGGGGACCAGCGTCCCTCGTCCAACCTCGCGACACGACGAGGGGGCTCCGCGGAAGGTCGAGGTTCGCCGAGGGCTTTGGAAGGTTTCGGTTCTAGATTAGGACGAGGAAGTCCGGTAGGGGAAGCTGCTGTTTAATAAACATGTCGTCTTAAGGAAAATATAAACACGTGATCTGTGACGGTTAAGTTTAGGCCAAAAATCTCGTGTAAAGGTGTTAAAAAAGACCAATTTTAAGAATCTGGATAATTAAACATCTGGATAATTAACCAGAACTCTAAGTAAAAACCGGAACGAAATCCTATTTCCAAATGTAGGGGGCTGCTGTTTAATAAACATGTCGTCTTAAGGATAAATATCAAACACGTGATCTGTGACGGTTAAGTTTGGGCCAAAAACCTCGTGTAAAGGTGTTAAAAAAGACCAATTTTAAATCTGGATAATTAAATAATTGAATTAAATATCCATGTATTTAATATTTAAATACTTTCAAACAACCACAGCTGACACAAAGTGCTGTAAACGGGGTTCGATCGTTGGCAGAGGTCAAAGGTCACCGAGGGCAGAGTCCTACGGCCCAGGAGGATCGGTAAAAATGAGAATGACTTAGAAGTCTTGGAAGCACGTGAAATGTTTTCTTTAATAATGCCAAGGTCCAGCATGACAATGCTATTAAGAGCATTTTTCTTCTTTAAATAATAAGTCAATTATGTCTGCCAGAAATGTGCATTTCATTTGTCCTCCACCAGAGGGAGCCCCAGGAGCGGGTGAGTTTTGTTAGAGAATCATTTGTGACGATGGGCAAGGTGAGAAGTGGTTAACCAACTCAATCGAATGCGCTTTGCATCACATGTGATTCGGTTGCACCACATACGATCCAATCCAACCGTATTTATAAAGTACTTTGAAACAACCACAGCTGACACAAAGTGCTGTAAACGGGTGTCGATCGTTGGCAGAGGTCAAAGGTCACCGAGGACAGAGTCCTACGGCCCAGGAGGATCGGTAAAAATGAGAATGACTTAGAAGTCTTGGAAGCACGTGAAATGTTTTTTTTTAATAATGCCAAGGTCCAGCATGACGATGCTATTGAGAGCATTTTTCTTCTTTAAATGATAAGTCAATTATGTCTGCCAGAAATGTGCATTTCATTTGTCCTCCACCAGAGGGAGCCCCAGGAGCGGGTGAGTTTTGTTAGAGAATCATTTGTGACGATGGGCAAGGTGAGAAGTGGTTAACCAACTCAATCGAATGCGCTTTGCATCACATGTGATTCGGTTGCACCACATACGATCCAATCCAACCGTATTTATAAACCACAGTCGACACAAAGTGCTGTACATTAAAACACAACGTAATAAGTAAAAACATTTCACGGGTTAAACGACGTACGGCCGAAACGTGCGGTTCGCTTCTTCGTAGCAGAGGTCAAAGTTCACCGAGGACAGAGTCTAATTTTAAGACTCTGGATAATTAAATATCTGGATAATTAACCAGAACTCTAAGTAAAAACCGGAATGAAATCATATTTCCAAAAGTAGGGGAGCTGCTGTTTAATAAACATGTCGTCTTAAGGATAAATATCAAACACGTGATCTGTGACGGTTAAGTTTAGGCCAAAAAACTCGTGTAAAGGTGTTAAAAAAGACCAATTTTGAGAATCTGGATAATTAAATAATTGTAATTAAATATCCATGTATTTAACATTTAAATACTTTCAAACAACCACAGCTGACACAAAGTGCTGTAAACGGGTGTCGATCGTTGGCAGAGGTCAAAGGTCACCGAGGACAGAGTCCTACGGCCCAGGAGGATCGGTCAAAATGAGAATAACTTAGAAGTCTTGGAAGCACATGAAATGTTTTCTTTAATAATGCCACGGTCCAGCATGACAATGCTATTGAGAGCATTTTTCCTCTTTAAATAATAAGTCAATTATGTCTGCCAGAAATGTGCATTTCATTTGTCCTCCACCAGATGGAGTCGGTAGCTCTGCCTGCGATTCTCGGCATCACATGTGATTCGTCGGAATTAGGGAGTAGGAACGTCTTCTCTAACCGGGGCCCTAGGATAGAGGGCTACAGCCAGGTGCCGACCAGTCAAAACGACAATAACTTTTGAAGGAAAGCAGCTAGAGACTCGCAGGCCGCGTCCACCCCCGGGTTCGGGCCGGTTCCGGACGCGTGGGTGTCGACGGCGTCTCCGTCGGACGTACGGTCGGCGAGCGACGGGCGAACGGAGGACGAAACGACCAGTCAAAACGGGTTAGGGAAGCGGCGGCCGTCGCCATCCGCCCGTCCGGCGAACGGCGCCGTCCTCGGGACCGCGGCGACCTCCCCGGCGGGGCCGCGTCCCCTTCGTCCGACCTCGCGCCCGCCGAGGGGGCCGCGCCGGAGGTCGAGGTTCGCCGAGGGCTAGGAAGGTTTCGGTTCTAGATTAGGACGAGGGAAGTCCGGTAGGGGAGCTGCTGTTTAATAAACATGTCGTCTTAAGGATAAGTATCAAACACGTGATCTGTGACGGTTAAGTTTAGGCCAAAAATCTCGTGTAAAGGTGTTAAAAAAGACCAATTTTAAGAATCTGGATAATTAAACATCTGGATAATTAACCAGAACTCTAAGTAAAAACCGGAACGAAATCCTATTTCCAAATGTAGGGGAGCTGCTGTTTAATAAACATGTCGTCTTAAGGATAAATATCAAACACGTGATCTGTGACGGTTAAGTTTAGGCCAAAAACCTCGTGTAAAGGTGTTAAAAAAGACCAATTTTAAGAATCTGGATAATTAAATAATTGTAATTAAATATCCATGTATTTAATATTTAAATACTTTCAAACAACCACAGCTGACACAAAGTGCTGTAAACGGGTGTCGATCGTTGGCAGAGGTCAAAGGTCACCGAGGGCAGAGTCCTACGGCCCAGGAGGATCGGTAAAAATGAGAATGACTTAGAAGTCTTGGAAGCACGTGAAATGTTTCCTTTAATAATGCCAAGGTCCAGCATGACAATGCTATTAAGAGCATTTTTCTTCTTTAAATAATAAGTCAATTATGTCTGCCAGAAATGTGCATTTCATTTGTCCTCCACCAGAGGGAGCCCCAGGAGCGGGTGAGTTTTGTTAGAGAATCATTTGTGACGATGGGCAAGGTGAGAAGTGGTTAACCAACTCAATCGAATGCGCTTTGCATCACATGTGATTCGGTTGCACCACATACGATCCAATCCAACCGTATTTATAAAGTACTTTGAAACAACCACAGCTGACACAAAGTGCTGTAAACGGGTGTCGATCGTTGGCAGAGGTCAAAGGTCACCGAGGACAGAGTCCTACGGCCCAGGAGGATCGGTAAAAATGAGAATAACTTAGAAGTCTTGGAAGCACGTGAAATGTTTTCTTTAATAATGCCAAGGTCCAGCATGACGATGCTATTGAGAGCATTTTTCTTCTTTAAATAATAAGTCAATTATGTCTGCCAGAAATGTGCATTTCATTTGTCCTCCACCAGAGGGAGCCCAAGGAGCGGGTGAGTTTTGTTAGAGAATCATTTGTGACGATGGGCAAGGTGAGAAGTGGTTAACCAACTCAATCGAATGCGCTTTGCATCACATGTGATTCGGTTGCACCACATACGATCCAATCCAACCGTATTTATAAACCACAGTCGACACAAAGTGCTGTACATTAAAACACAACGTAATATGTAAAAACATTTCACGGGTTAAACGACGTACGGCCGAAACGTGCGGTTCGCTTCTTCGTAGCAGAGGTCAAAGTTCACCGAGGACAGAGTCTAATTTTAAGACTCTGGATAATTAAATATCTGGATAATTAACCAGAACTCTAAGTAAAAACCGGAATGAAATCATATTTCCAAAAGTAGGGGAGCTGCTGTTTAATAAACATGTCGTCTTAAGGATAAATATCAAACACGTGATCTGTGACGGTTAAGTTTAGGCCAAAAAACTCGTGTAAAGGTGTTAAAAAAGACCAATTTTAAGAATCTGGATAATTAAATAATTGTAATTAAATATCCATGTATTTAACATTTAAATACTTTCAAACAACCACAGCTGACACAAAGTGCTGTAAACGGGTGTCGATCGTTGGCAGAGGTCAAAGGTCACCGAGGACAGAGTCCTACGGCCCAGGAGGATCGGTCAAAATGAGAATAACTTAGAAGTCTTGGAAGCACATGAAATGTTTTCTTTAATAATGCCAAGGTCCAGCATGACAATGCTATTGAGAGCATTTTTCCTCTTTAAATAATAAGTCAATTATGTCTGCCAGAAATGTGCATTTCATTTGTCCTCCACCAGATGGAGTCGGTAGCTCTGCCTGCGATTCTCGGCATCACATGTGATTCGTCGGAATTAGGGAGTAGGAACGTCTTCTCTAACCGGGGCCCTAGGATAGAGGGCTACAGCCAGGTGCCGACCAGTCAAAACGACAATAACTTTTGAAGGAAAGCAGCTAGAGACTCGCAGGCCGCGTCCACCCCCGGGTTCGGGCCGGTTCCGGACGCGTGGGTGTCGACGGCGTCTCCGTCGGACGTACGGTCGGCGAGCGACGGGCGAACGGAGGACGAAACGACCAGTCAAAACGGGTTAGGGAAGCGGCGGCCGTCGCCATCCCGCCCGTCCGGCGAACGGCGCCGTCCTCGGGACCGCGGCGACCTCCCCGGCGGGGCCGCGTCCCCTTCGTCCGACCTCGCGCCCGCCGAGGGGGCCGCGCCGGAGGTCGAGGTTCGCCGAGGGCTAGGAAGGTTTCGGTTCTAGATTAGGACGAGGGAAGTCCGGTAGGGGAGCTGCTGTTTAATAAACATGTCGTCTTAAGGATAAGTATCAAACACGTGATCTGTGACGGTTAAGTTTAGGCCAAAAATCTCGTGTAAAGGTGTTAAAAAAGACCAATTTTAAGAATCTGGATAATTAAACATCTGGATAATTAACCAGAACTCTAAGTAAAAACCGGAACGAAATCCTATTTCCAAATGTAGGGGAGCTGCTGTTTAATAAACATGTCGTCTTAAGGATAAGTATCAAACACGTGATCTGTGACGGTTAAGTTTAGGCCAAAAACCTCGTGTAAAGGTGTTAAAAAAGACCAATTTTAAGAATCTGGATAATTAAATAATTGTAATTAAATATCCATGTATTTAATATTTAAATACTTTCAAACAACCACAGCTGACACAAAGTGCTGTAAACGGGTGTCGATCGTTGGCAGAGGTCAAAGGTCACCGAGGGCAGAGTCCTACGGCCCAGGAGGATCGGTAAAAATGAGAATGACTTAGAAGTCTTGGAAGCACGTGAAATGTTTCCTTTAATAATGCCAAGGTCCAGCATGACAATGCTATTAAGAGCATTTTTCTTCTTTAAATAATAAGTCAATTATGTCTGCCAGAAATGTGCATTTCATTTGTCCTCCACCAGAGGGAGCCCCAGGAGCGGGTGAGTTTTGTTAGAGAATCATTTGTGACGATGGGCAAGGTGAGAAGTGGTTAACCAACTCAATCGAATGCGCTTTGCATCACATGTGATTCGGTTGCACCACATACGATCCAATCCAACCGTATTTATAAAGTACTTTGAAACAACCACAGCTGACACAAAGTGCTGTAAACGGGTGTCGATCGTTGGCAGAGGTCAAAGGTCACCGAGGACAGAGTCCTACGGCCCAGGAGGATCGGTAAAAATGAGAATAACTTAGAAGTCTTGGAAGCACGTGAAATGTTTTCTTTAATAATGCCAAGGTCCAGCATGACGATGCTATTGAGAGCATTTTTCTTCTTTAAATAATAAGTCAATTATGTCTGCCAGAAATGTGCATTTCATTTGTCCTCCACCAGAGGGAGCCCAAGGAGCGGGTGAGTTTTGTTAGAGAATCATTTGTGACGATGGGCAAGGTGAGAAGTGGTTAACCAACTCAATCGAATGCGCTTTGCATCACATGTGATTCGGTTGCACCACATACGATCCAATCCAACCGTATTTATAAACCACAGTCGACACAAAGTGCTGTACATTAAAACACAACGTAATATGTAAAAACATTTCACGGGTTAAACGACGTACGGCCGAAACGTGCGGTTCGCTTCTTCGTAGCAGAGGTCAAAGTTCACCGAGGACAGAGTCTAATTTTAAGACTCTGGATAATTAAATATCTGGATAATTAACCAGAACTCTAAGTAAAAACCGGAATGAAATCATATTTCCAAAAGTAGGGGAGCTGCTGTTTAATAAACATGTCGTCTTAAGGATAAATATCAAACACGTGATCTGTGACGGTTAAGTTTAGGCCAAAAAAACTCGTGTAAAGGTGTTAAAAAAGACCAATTTTAAGAATCTGGATAATTAAATAATTGTAATTAAATATCCATGTATTTAACATTTAAATACTTTCAAACAACCACAGCTGACACAAAGTGCTGTAAACGGGTGTCGATCGTTGGCAGAGGTCAAAGGTCACCGAGGACAGAGTCCTACGGCCCAGGAGGATCGGTCAAAATGAGAATAACTTAGAAGTCTTGGAAGCACATGAAATGTTTTCTTTAATAATGCCAAGGTCCAGCATGACAATGCTATTGAGAGCATTTTTCCTCTTTAAATAATAAGTCAATTATGTCTGCCAGAAATGTGCATTTCATTTGTCCTCCACCAGATGGAGTCGGTAGCTCTGCCTGCGATTCTCGGCATCACATGTGATTCGTCGGAATTAGGGAGTAGGAACGTCTTCTCTAACCGGGGCCCTAGGATAGAGGGCTACAGCCAGGTGCCGACCAGTCAAAACGACAATAACTTTTGAAGGAAAGCAGCTAGAGACTCGCAGGCCGCGTCCACCCCCGGGTTCGGGCCGGTTCCGGACGCGTGGGTGTCGACGGCGTCTCCGTCGGACGTACGGTCGGCGAGCGACGGGCGAACGGAGGACGAAACGACCAGTCAAAACGGGTTAGGGAAGCGGCGGCCGTCGCCATCCGCCCGTCCGGCGAACGGCGCCGTCCTCGGGACCGCGGCGACCTCCCCGGCGGGGCCGCGTCCCCTTCGTCCGACCTCGCGCCCGCCGAGGGGGCCGCGCCGGAGGTCGAGGTTCGCCGAGGGCTAGGAAGGTTTCGGTTCTAGATTAGGACGAGGGAAGTCCGGTAGGGGAGCTGCTGTTTATATAAACATGTCGTCTTAAGGATAAGTATCAAACACGTGATCTGTGACGGTTAAGTTTAGGCCAAAAATCTCGTGTAAAGGTGTTAAAAAAGACCAATTTTAAGAATCTGGATAATTAAACATCTGGATAATTAACCAGAACTCTAAGTAAAAACCGGAACGAAATCCTATTTCCAAATGTAGGGGAGCTGCTGTTTAATAAACATGTCGTCTTAAGGATAAGTATCAAACACGTGATCTGTGACGGTTAAGTTTAGGCCAAAAACCTCGTGTAAAGGTGTTAAAAAAGACCAATTTTAAGAATCTGGATAATTAAATAATTGTAATTAAATATCCATGTATTTAATATTTAAATACTTTCAAACAACCACAGCTGACACAAAGTGCTGTAAACGGGTGTCGATCGTTGGCAGAGGTCAAAGGTCACCGAGGGCAGAGTCCTACGGCCCAGGAGGATCGGTAAAAATGAGAATGACTTAGAAGTCTTGGAAGCACGTGAAATGTTTCCTTTAATAATGCCAAGGTCCAGCATGACAATGCTATTAAGAGCATTTTTCTTCTTTAAATAATAAGTCAATTATGTCTGCCAGAAATGTGCATTTCATTTGTCCTCCACCAGAGGGAGCCCCAGGAGCGGGTGAGTTTTGTTAGAGAATCATTTGTGACGATGGGCAAGGTGAGAAGTGGTTAACCAACTCAATCGAATGCGCTTTGCATCACATGTGATTCGGTTGCACCACATACGATCCAATCCAACCGTATTTATAAAGTACTTTGAAACAACCACAGCTGACACAAAGTGCTGTAAACGGGTGTCGATCGTTGGCAGAGGTCAAAGGTCACCGAGGACAGAGTCCTACGGCCCAGGAGGATCGGTAAAAATGAGAATGACTTAGAAGTCTTGGAAGCACGTGAAATGTTTTCTTTAATAATGCCAAGGTCCAGCATGACGATGCTATTGAGAGCATTTTTCTTCTTTAAATGATAAGTCAATTATGTCTGCCAGAAATGTGCATTTCATTTGTCCTCCACCAGAGGGAGCCCCAGGAGCGGGTGAGTTTTGTTAGAGAATCATTTGTGACGATGGGCAAGGTGAGAAGTGGTTAACCAACTCAATCGAATGCGCTTTGCATCACATGTGATTCGGTTGCACCACATACGATCCAATCCAACCGTATTTATAAACCACAGTCGACACAAAGTGCTGTACATTAAAACACAACGTAATAAGTAAAAACATTTCACGGGTTAAACGACGTACGGCCGAAACGTGCGGTTCGCTTCTTCGTAGCAGAGGTCAAAGTTCACCGAGGACAGAGTCTAATTTTAAGACTCTGGATAATTAAATATCTGGATAATTAACCAGAACTCTAAGTAAAAACCGGAATGAAATCATATTTCCAAAAGTAGGGGAGCTGCTGTTTAATAAACATGTCGTCTTAAGGATAAATATCAAACACGTGATCTGTGATGGTTAAGTTTAGGCCAAAAAACTCGTGTAAAGGTGTTAAAAAAGACCAATTTTGAGAATCTGGATAATTAAATAATTGTAATTAAATATCCATGTATTTAACATTTAAATACTTTCAAACAACCACAGCTGACACAAAGTGCTGTAAACGGGTGTCGATCGTTGGCAGAGGTCAAAGGTCACCGAGGACAGAGTCCTACGGCCCAGGAGGATCGGTCAAAATGAGAATAACTTAGAAGTCTTGGAAGCACATGAAATGTTTTCTTTAATAAGGGCAAGGTCCAGCATGACAATGCTATTGAGAGCATTTTTCCTCTTTAAATAATAAGTCAATTATGTCTGCCAGAAATGTGCATTTCATTTGTCCTCCACCAGATGGAGTCGGTAGCTCTGCCTGCGATTCTCGGCATCACATGTGATTCGTCGGATTAGGGAGTGGGAAAACGTCTTCTCTAACCGGGGCCCTAGGATTAGGGGGCTACAGCCAGGTGCCGACCAGTCAAAACGACAAAAAACTTTTGAAGGAAAGCAGCTAGAGACTCGCAGGCCGCGTCCACCCCCGGGGTTCGGGCCCGGTTCCGGACGCGTGGGTGTCGACGGCGTCTCGTCGGACGTACGGTCGGCGAGGGGCACGGGCGAACGGAGGACGAAACGACCAGTCAAACGGGTTAGGGAAGCGGCGGCCGTCCGCCATCCGCCCGTCCGGCGAACGGCGCCGTCCTCGGGGACCGCGGCGACCTCCCCGGCGGGGCCGCGTCCCCTTCGTCCGTCCTCGCGCCCCCCGGGAGGGTGGCCGCGCCGGAGGTCGAGGTTCGCCGAGGGGCTAGGAAGGTTTCGGTTCTAAAATAGGACGAGGGAAGCCCGGTAGGGGAGCTGCTGTTTAATAAACATGTCGTCTTAAAGGATAAGTATCAAACACGTGATCTGTGACGGTTAAGTTTAGGCCAAAAATCCGTGTAAAGGTGTTAAAAAGACCAATTTTAAGAATTGGATAATTAAACATCTGGATATTAACCAGAACTCTAAGTAAAAACCGGAACAAAATTTCCTATTTCCAAATGTAGGGAGCTGCTGTTTAATAAACATGTCGTCTTAAGGATAAATATCAAACACGTGATCTGTGACGGTTAAGTTTGGGCCAAAAAACTCGTGTAAAGGTGTTAAAAAAGACCAATTTTAAGAATCTGGAAAATTTTAAATAATTGTAATTAAATATCCATGTATTTAATATTTAAATACTTTCAAACAACCACAGCTGACACAAAGTGCGGTAAACGGGTGTCGATCGTTGGCAGAGGTCAAAGGTCCCCCGGAGGGCAGAGTCCTACGGCCCAGGAGGATCGGTAAAAAATGAGAATGACTTAGAAGTCTTGGAAGCACGTGAAATGTTTTCTTTAATAATGCCAAGGTCCAGCATGACAATGCTATTAAGAGCATTTTTCTTCTTTAAAATTTAATAAGTCAATTATGTCTGCCAGAAATGTGCATTTCATTTGTCCTCCACCAGAGGGAGCCCCAGGAGGGGTGAGTTTTGTTAGAGAATCTTTTGTGACGATGGCAAGGGAGAAGTGGTTAACCAACTCAATCGAATGCGCTTTGCATCACATGTGATTCGGTTGCACCACATACGACCCAATCCAACCGTATTTATAAAGTACTTTGAAAACAACCCAAGCTGACACAAAGTGCTGTAAACGGGTGTCGATCGTTGGCAGAGGTCAAAGGTCACCGAGGACAGAGTCCTCGGCCCAGGAGGATCGGTAAAAATGAGAATGACTTAGAAGCCCTTGGAAGCACGTGAAATGTTTTCTTTAATAATGCCAAGGTCCAGCATGACGATGCTATTGAGAGCATTTTTCTTCTTTAAATGATAAGTAAATTTATGTCTGCCAGAAATGTGCATTTCATTTTTTCCTCCACAGAGGGAGCCCCAGGAGCGGGTGAGTTTTGTTAGAGAATCATTTGTGACGAGGGGCAAGGTGAGAAGTGGTTAACCAACTCAATCGAATGCGCTTTGCATCACATGTGATTCGGTTGCACCACTACGATCCAATCCAACCGTATTTATAAACCACAGTCGACACAAAGTGCTGTACATTAAAACACAACGTAATAAGTAAAAACATTTCACGGGTTAAACGACGTACGGCCGAAACGTGCGGTTCGCTTCTTCGTAGCAGAGGTCAAAGTTCACCGAGGACAGAGTCTAATTTTTAAGACTCTGGATAATTAAATATCTGGATAATTAACCAGAACTCTAAGTAAAAACCGGAATGAAATCATATTTCCAAAAGTAGGGGAGCTGCTGTTTAATAAACATGTCGTCTTAAGGATAAATATCAAACACGTGATCTGTGATGGTTAAGTTTAGGCCAAAAAACTCGTGTAAAGGTGTTAAAAAAGACCAATTTTGAGAATCTGGATAATTAAATAATTGTAATTAAATATCCATGTATTTAACATTTAAATACTTTCAAACAACCACAGCTGACACAAAGTGCTGTAAACGGGTGTCGATCGTTGGCAGAGGTCAAAGGTCACCGAGGACAGAGTCCTACGGCCCAGGAGGATCGGTCAAATGAGAATAACTTAGAAGTCTTGGAAGCACATGAAATGTTTTCTTTAATAATGCCAAGGTCCAGCTTGACAATGCTATTGAGAGCATTTTTCCTCTTTAAATAATAAGTCAATTATGTCTGCCAGAAATGTGCATTTCATTTGTCCTCCACCAGATGGAGTCGGTAGCTCTGCCTGCGATTCTCGGCATCACATGTGATTCGTCGGAATTAGGGAGTAGGAACGTCTTCTCTAACCGGGCCCTAGGATAGAGGGCTACAGCCAGGTGCCCGACCAGTCAAAACGACAATAACTTTTGAAGGAAAGCAGCTAGAGACTCGCAGGCCGCGTCCACCCCCGGGTTCGGGCCGGTTCCGGACGCGTGGGTGTCGACGGCGTCTCCGTCGGACGTACGGTCGGCGAGCGACGGGCGAACGGAGGACGAAACGACCAGTCAAAACGGGTTAGGGAAGCGGCGGCCGTCGCCATCCCCCGTCCGGCGAACGGCGCCGTCCTCGGGACCGCGGCGACCTCCCGGCGGGGCCGCGTCCCCTTCGTCCGACCTCGCGCCCGCCGAGGGGGCCGCGCCGGAGGTCGAGGTTCGCCGAGGGCTAGGAAGGTTTTCGGTTCTAGATTAGGACGAGGGAAGTCCGGTAGGGGACTGCTGTTTAATAAACATGTCGTCTTAAGGATAAGTATCAAACACGTGATCTGTGACGGTTAAGTTTAGGCCAAAAATCTCGTGTAAAGGTGTTTAAAAAAGACCAATTTTAAGAATCTGGATAATTAAACATCTGGATAATTAACCAGAACTCTAAGTAAAAACCGGAACGAAATCCTATTTCCAAATGTAGGGGAGCTGCTGTTTAATAAACATGTCGTCTTAAGGATAAGTATCAAACACGTGATCTGTGACGGTTAAGTTTAGGCCAAAAACCTCGTGTAAAGGTGTTAAAAAAGACCAATTTTAAGAATCTGGATAATTAAATAATTGTAATTAAATATCCATGTATTTAATATTTAAATACTTTCAAACAACCACAGCTGACACAAAGTGCTGTAAACGGGTGTCGATCGTTGGCAGAGGTCAAAGGTCGCCGAGGGCAGAGTCCTACGGCCCAGGAGGATCGGTAAAAATGAGAATGACTTAGAAGTCTTGGAAGCACGTGAAATGTTTTCTTTAATAATGCCAAGGTCCAGCATGACAATGCTATTAAGAGCATTTTTCTTCTTTAAATAATAAGTCAATTATGTCTGCCAGAAATGTGCATTTCATTTGTCCTCCACCAGAGGGAGCCCCAGGAGCGGGTGAGTTTTGTTAGAGAATCATTTGTGACGATGGGCAAGGTGAGAAGTGGTTAACCAACTCAATCGAATGCGCTTTGCATCACATGTGATTCGGTTGCACCACATACGATCCCAATCCAACCGTATTTTTAAAGTAACTTTCAAACAACCACAGCTGACACAAAGTGCTGTAAACGGGTGTCGATCGTTGGCAGAGGTCAAAGGTCACCGAGGGCAGAGTCCTACGGCCCAGGAGGATCGGTAAAAAATGAGAATGACTTAGAAGTCTTGGAAGCACGTGAAATGTTTTCTTTAATAATGCCAAGGTCCAGCATGACGATGCTATTGAGAGCATTTTTCTTTCTTTAAATGATAAGTCAATTATGTCTGCCAGAAATGTGCATTTCATTTGTCCTCCACCAGAGGGAGCCCCAGGAGCGGGTGAGTTTTGTTAGAGAATCATTTGTGACGATGGGCAAGGGAGAAGTGGTTAACCAACTCAATCGAATGCGCTTTGCATCACATGTGATTCGGTTGCACCACATACGATCCAATCCAACCGTATTTATAAACCACAGTCGACACAAAGTCTGTACATTAAAACACAACGTAATAAGTAAAAAACATTTCACGGGTTAAACGACGTACGCGCCGAAACGTGCGGTTCGCTTCTTCGTAGCAGAGGTCAAAGTTCACCGAGGACAGAGTCTAATTTTAAGACTCTGGATAATTAAATATCTGGATAATTAACCAGAACTCTAAGTAAAAACCGGAATGAAATCATATTTCCAAAAGTAGGGGAGCTGCTGTTTAATAAACATGTCGTCCTTAAGGATAAATATCAAACACGTGATCTGTGATGGTTAAGTTTAGGCCAAAAAACTCGTGTAAAGGTGTTAAAAAAGACCAATTTTAAGAATCTGGATAATTAAATAATTGTAATTAAATATCCATGTATTTAATATTTAAATACTTTCAAACAACCACAGCTGACACAAAGTGCTGTAAACGGGTGTCGATCGTTGGCAGAGGTCAAAGGTCACCGAGGACAGAGTCCTACGGCCCAGGAGGATCGGTTCAAAAATGAGAATGACTTAGAAGTCTTGGAAGTACGTGAAATGTTTTCTTTAATAATGCCAAGGTCCAGCATGACAATGCTATTGAGAGCATTTTTTCTTCTTTAAATAATAAGTCAATTATGTCTGCCAGAAATGTGCATTTCATTTGTCCTCCACCAGAGGGACCCAGGAGCTGGTGAGTTTTGTTAGAGAATCATTTGTGACGATGGGCAAGGTGAGAAGTGGTTAACCAACTCGATCGAATGCGCTTTGCATCACATGTGATTCGGTTGCACCACATACGATCCAATCCAACCGTATTTATAAAGTACTTTGAAACAACCACAGTCGACACAAAGTGCTGTACATTAAAACGCAACGTGATAAGTAAAAAACCTTTCACGGGTTAACCGACGTACGGCCGAAACGTGCGGTTTCGCTTCTTCGTAGCAGAGGTCAAAGGTCACCGAGGCAGAGTCCTGCAAAAACGGGAGGATCGGTCAAAATGAGAATAACTTAGAAGTCTTGGAAGCAAGTGAAATGTTTTTTTTTTTAATAATGGCAAGTTCCAGCATAACAATGCTATCGAGAGCAATTTCTTCATTAATCAGTCAATCGTCGTTTGAAAACATGGGTCAAACATCTGCCAGCGATGTGCATTTCATTTGTCCTCCACCAGAGGGCGCATGTCAAACTCTTCACGTTCAGTGTGACATCTTGGACTACTCTGCCAGTCCACATTTAGATGCCGATCAGTACCATGATTGAGTGTGTGACCTCCTGCATAAACTTCTGTGTGGATGGTACTTTCTCCACTAGATGAGTGAGATGCTTCCTTAATGACAAATCCTTAATAACCAGTGACGTATAGATAGGTCCAAAAAATAAAGCCTAGGAACAATTTAAATCTAGGAACAAGACACTTACTTACTGTCTTTGGGTCACTTCCTGAATACTTACTTTCATGTCACTGTTAATCTTTAATATCTGAGACCTGATCCTGTCAATTGTGATATTGAGTTTGTATTGGCATGATCATTTTACAGTGAATCAAGGGTATATTCAGTTTTCAGTGAACACTGTACAGTTTATGCGGGGTTTTTCTGCCTGAAATGGTGTTTAAATTCGGGTTGAATAGTATCGGATTGACAACAAATGGAAAAAGTTTAAAGGGAAACCCTCTTATTTGTTTAACAATAAAATTTGTTAACTTTATTTTGTTTGTTGTTTATTGTCCTTCGGCCTGGACAGAGTCGTGACAAATGGAATTATACAATTTGTTCTTTTTTTGCTGTACTCTTCTCTGCAGGCTCTTAGAGGGAATGGATTTAGCCTGAAAGTGGCAGAGGCAATGAGGACCCATCCTGAGATCCTTTGCTCCATCTTTGTCTCTGGACACAACGAGCTCACCGTTCAGAACATGTTAGTCTTTTTGACACCGTCTTCTCCCCACTTGGCAGCAATGCCCGACGAGCTGAAAATCTGACGCTAATGTTTTGGAGGGACTGGCTTATTGAGTAGGCGGTATGTATGTTTGTAATGCACAAGATTACTATTTAATATTTACAAACTTTGACAAAAAAGTAATAAAGTGTTATATTGTTGTTTTTCCTTTAGATGGCTCACGACCAATCAGCCTACAAAAAATCTTGATTTTTGTATCTGGAGTGGACAAAATCCCTTAACTTGGGCTTCGCCGAGAGCCTCAGATAAGAATTTCTTCATGCCCCACTTGCAATGGATCCCGCCGGCGCTATTCCTGAGGCCAACACATGCAGCGTTGTCATGAGACTTCCAATTCATGAAACATTTGAAGAGTTTTCAGGAGTATATGGTGTCTGGAATTATTCAATTCACCAACTTTTGGTTTTTGTTTAATTTTTGTTGTTTTCTGTTTTGCTATTAGCATAGTAAATTCAATGTAGGAATAACGTTTTTAAAAAAAATGTTAAAACTGTATAGTTCATCATTTTGTAAAATGTTTTTCTTGTCTGTACTTTTTTGTTAACTTAAAACAGCATTTTTGGCACATTTTTCTTGAACAAAGGTCTTTATGGACAGTATGTTACAATTATGTTTGTTTATCAGATTGTGTTTGCAATATAAAACATGTTCTTCATAAGAGTTGTTATTTGTTGTCTATAATGAGAGATGAGGACAAAATATACTCACCATCACAGTTTTCAATAAAATAAGTGAATTGTTGACTTGAGTAGGAATATATTTTTATATAATATATATTTGCTCAATTTATGTAAAGATAACATGAGTTTTCTAGTTTTTATTCATTTCGGCTGTACAGATAACGGTACTCGCTGAAAATATATCTGGGGTTTTTAAAGAAGATTCCAAGGAGTTTTAATTTGCACAGGCACACTATTATTTATTATTATTATTATTATCCTACTGCCAGAATTAATAATACTTTGTAGCATTTTGATTTAGTAATGTAATTTTATTAGTTGCATGGAGTTTGCATGTTCTCCCTGTGCTGGTGGGTTTTCTCCGGGTACTCCGGTTTTCCTCCCACAGTCCAAAGACATGGATGTCAGGTTAATTGGTCTGTCCAAATTTGCCCCTAGGTGTGCATGGTTGTTTGTCCTGTGTGTTGCCTGCGACAGACTGGCGACCTGTCCAGGGGTACCCTGCCTCTCGCCCAGAACGCCAGTGGAGATAGGCACCAGCACCTCCCAACCCCATTAAGGGACAAGGGTGTAGGAAAATGATGGATGGATGGATTATATTAGTTGTGTTACCACTCCACGCCACTAGAGACAGTTAAATGCCCAAAAAACTACAGAATTTGTTTAAAACTGTGAGCGGCGCTGAAGTAAATAAAAGAGAGAAGTTCAAATACATGCCGACAGTGAACATTTTTTAAAAAATAAAGATATACAGATTTAAAAGATCGCTGCGATCCAGCGCTCGGAGCAGCAACTGAAGCTGAAGAAGAACCCGGGGTTCTTTTTACGGCACGTGCCGAGAGCAGCAGCAGTACCAACGCTGCTTTTTGCGGCACCCAAACAACGCTGTGGCAATCCATTGCAAGCCGAGAGCCGACTCTTCCTTTTTCAAAGGTCAAAGTTCAAAGTTCAAAGGTTGTCTGCCGGGGACATCCGGGCTTCCTTGTGTGATATTTTCAAATGGCAGTTTTTTAAAAAATAAATTTTAAAACTGGCCCATTAGTCTTGTGGTCTCTGAGTTGTAGAATTTTATTCGACCACCCTTTGATTCCACCCAAACCCACTTGTAGGTTTTTTTCAAGTTCTACGCCGTGCAGTACCTCCTGTATTTTTGGAGCTTTGGTTGCCACCAGCTTTACCATCCTCACACTGATTTGAAATCGAAATCATGTGGGCGGCCATACACTGCAAGTGGGGCGCCTAAACCACTGCCACCATGAAAGCTTGCGGGTTATTTTGCTCATAGTTCTTAGACCTATCTTTATCATTGAGTGATGTTTTCAAAATTGCATTATTTTTTAAAAAATGTAAAAATGTAAAACTTCTCCTTAGTCTTGTTTTCTGTGTTATTTATTTTTTTGAAACCCTGCACTTGAATGCCTCCTGTAGCCCTAGCGGCTTTAGTTGCCGCTGTTCATATGGTGTCCGGGGGATTCGACCCCGAAAACACGTGGCGGCCATTCATTGCAAGTGGGGCACTTTAAACTTCTGCACCCTAAAGCTTGCGGGATATCTTTGCTAATAGTGCTTATGACCTCATCTGGGACCATTGGTGAAGCATCCAAATGGTTTGTGCGTCCCGCAGCAAAAATGCAAAAAGGTTGGTGTTTTAATGAAAATGTCAAAAGCGGCTTCAGCGGCGTGGTCGATTTAATCTTGCAAGGAATGGACTAAACCATTCGCACCAGTTGAAGCAAGTTCCAACAACAGACTGTACTCCTGTAGCTTGGGCGGCTTTATTGCCACAAGTTTTATCATTTTCGCACTGGGTTAGAACCTCACAATACGTGGCGGCCATTCATTGAAGTGGGGCGCCTTTAAACCGCTGCACCAAGTGAAGCCATGTGGGATATCTTTGAAAAAAGTGTTATGACCTCATCCGGGATCAGGGGGTGATGAACCCCAATGGCTGCGTAACCCAAAAAAGTTAGAAAAAGCTTCGCCCCCAGCGGGAATGAACCCCACGTCTCAAGAAGGAGAGCGAGCAGCTAAACCCCTGGACTAAGAATTTAGGGTGTACTGGGCTCCTGGTAGTTTTGGCCTCTGATGTACGGAGCAAAAGAAAATGAGGCGGTCTGGGATACCGACCGAGCAGTGATTCCCCGGCCTCCCGGGTGGGGGCGCCCCTCAAGCTCCGTTGCCACCGAGACGAGTGTGTCAGGGGTCACAAGGGGCTTATGAGGGGCGGGGTCCTTCAGCTATCCCGGAACCTCAAGAAAGTACCGGAACATGGCACGCCGTGGTTGGTTTTGTCCTTAACGGGTTCCGGGAAAAAGGTTGACTAGCCCTCCGCCCTTAAGGTGGGAATTAAAGGAGGGTGTTATATAAAAAGGTCAAAGCTGCGGTGTCAGATTTGTAAGAGCAAAACCTAGGTAAACAGGTGGAACCCCCCAGGGGGTCGCTTGTCTATCGGGATGGGTTCGAATGGAGACTTGTATATACAAACAAGCACATTTTCCTTTTTAGATGAGTCCCGCTAGCCAAGCCTCCGGAGGTGGAAGATAGTTCCCAAAATTTAATCTTTTCGGCTTGCATGGATGCAAGTGAAAATGAGCGAAACACCCGTAACATGACATGAAGTGCTGTTGGATTTTTACTGTCATCTTTGCTATTTCTGGAACATTCAAGAAAAAAACAAGCAAAAAAAACATTTCGTTGGGGTATGTTCACACCATGAAGTCTTTCAAAATTCATGGGTTTGGAAACTCCATGAAGACATCCCGTACAGACTGCAGGTACCTGCAAAGCCGAAGTTCAAGCACCTGAAGGACATCCTAATGAGCAGCCTTTTGAGGATGTACAGGTTTTAAGACCAGGATGAAATCCCGCGGTGGAGAGGGGGCCAAAATCCAGAAACCAATTTTGAACATTTCACGTGAGAATCCACTAAAGATAAACATTCTAGTTTTTTTTATTTTTTGGGCGGAAATGAGGACAAATCCTACTATAAAGGAAGTGTGAGGATTTGAGTTTTCTGTGTGTTTATTTGAGATTCTGTTTCTAATGAGTCTCTGTGCTGTCCTGATTTCCCCTTGATTGTTTCCAGGTTTCTCTCTTCCTGATTGCTCCTGGGTATTTAATGTCACCTGTGTTTTTTTGTTTTTTTGTTCAGGTCCTGGTTGTATGCCTAACTGAGAGTAAAAAATTATCTCGTAGTTTGGCTGTAGTTTTTGTCCTTTGGTTTTTCCCCGTTGCTACCAGTGTCAAAAACCTTAGCCCTTCCATTGTCTCTGCTGCCAGGATTTTGGACTTTTGATTTTTCTCGTAAATTTTTTTGCCATTAAAAATCACCTTTCCTTCATTTCAACCCCGGGTTTTCAGGTCTGCCTCACCACTATTCCCCAATTTTAAATCGGAGGAGACCGCAATTCCCATTTTTCCCGTGGTTTACTGGCCACATATTTTTTTTATTCTTTTTTTTTTTTGTTTTTTTTTTTTGATTTTCGGGCAGCTTTATTTTTAGTAAAAAATGTTACTAGTGTGTTCTTTTTTATTTTTCATGTGTAGTATATAATAAAAAGATTGTATTTTTTCCGTTTTTTTAGGGTTTTTTTAAAAATTTTTAGAAAAAAGAAATTTTAACAGAAAAAAAACAAAATAAAAGGAAAAAAATAAGAAAAATCCCTTTTAAAAAAAAAAATTTCCCCCCCCGCAAAAAATTTTTTCATTTTTTAGTTTAATTTTTTTTTAAACTAAATTTTTTCCCTTTAAAAGGGGGAAACTAAACCCCCCCTTTTTCCTTCAAATTTTTTTTAATTTTAAGAAAATATTTCTTTTTTAACCCAATAAAGCACGAAGGGACGTATACACAAAATGGGGGGAAAGCCTCGCCTGGGGGGGGCCCCTTTTAAAAAAAGGGGGGAAATTTTGAAGAAAAAGATCCCCCTCAGAGCTTGGTTTTAATTTCTTTAAATTATTGGTGCAAAACGAAATACAATAAGGTTGAAACGTTCATAAGGCACTTTTTCCCCTTTTTTCTATTTTTCTGAAAAAAAAATTATCAAAAAAGATTTGAAAAGATAAAAAGAGGAGTTTTGGTGATATTAAATCTTTGGGGGCCTTAATTTTTTTAATTTTTTAAATGAAAAAAAAACAGAGGGGATGGGTTTTCCCCCTTTTTCAGATTTTGGGTTTTAAAGGGGGGACAGTTTTTAAATTGGAACCCAAAATTTTTGGCCGTGGTTTTTAATCCCTTTTTTCATTTAAGGGCATTGGCGTCGGGAAAAACTTTTTTTCCGGCAGTTTTTTAAACAGTGCCCCTCCCTTTTTTTAAACTCGATTATTCTATAACCCCTTTTGGGATTTTAGTCGCGCTCTCGGTTTAAACCCCAGTTCAGAATGCTGCTGCAGGGGTTTTTTTCGGAAAAATCCAAAAGGGAACATTGCCCCCCGCCCCGGCCCCCAAATTCACTGGCTCCTGTTATTTTAAAGGTTTTTTTTAAAACCATTTTTTTTTAATCCTACATAATTTGCCCTGTTTTCCCCTTTGAGTTTTCACCCAAATTCGTTGAGTCTTTGGGGGCCCCCGGGGGTCACTGCTCTTGGGGTACCAAGATTTTGAAGGAAGTCAGAGGGGAGGGCTTTTCCGTCATAGGTCCAAGTTTGGAAAACTCCCCTTTCAGGTCGGAGAGGCCCGCTTATGTCCCCTTTTAAATTTTATTTAAAACCAATTTTTTTTACTTGGTTTTAACGCCAGCGGGATTAGTCTTTTTAAAGGGGACGTTTTTTTTTAAAACTGAAAAAGGGGGATTTTTTTTTTTTTTTGTTTTAATGTACAGCACTTTGCATTTGCTGTGGTTGATTTTTTTAAGGGGGCTTTATAAATAAAGTTGGTATTGGAGGGTGGAAAAAAAAATAAACCTTTTTAAAAAAAATATACGGTTAACCTTTTGGGTTTTTTTTTTTTTTTTTTTTTTTGCAATTTTTTTGTACTACGTTTCCAAAACGGAAACCCCCTTATTTTTTTTTTAAAAAAAAAAAATCTCGATACGGTTCACAAGCCAAAAATGCATCTTAAAAAAATACATCTTAAAAAAAAAAAAAAAAAATTTAAAATCTGAATAAGATCTAAAAAAAACAAAAAGGGTTTCGTTTGGATGCAGTTACAGTGATTTTTTTAAAAAAAATTTCCCGAGTATGTCATGATTTGGCTTTGTGCGAGGTGGGGAGGGGGCAGGCCCCGGGGAAATGAAGAATTGATTTTTTAAAGGAAAAAACAGAGGCGGCACGGGAAAAAAACCCCACAAAAGGGAAAAACCATGATACACGACGAGAATCCGGCCCCGACAAAGAAACAGGTACCCTTAAAACAGTGTGTCTATTTTCCCAGGGTTTTAACAGGAAAAAAAGGTACAGTGGGTCAAAAAACAGGGAGGGCAGGACAGAGGGCTCAGGGGGGAAACGGATAAACACAGAAAATTCAAATAAAAAAAAAAGAAAAAAACCGTCACAAGAGTAAATGGAATATATAAAATTTGTACAGCCAAAACCTAAATTATTAAAGTCAGAATGAACAGCTGCAGCAGAAAAGAAAAAAAACAATAAAAAAAAAATAAGGGGAAATTTTTACTTTTCCCCTAAAAAATTTTTTTTATTCCAAAATTTTACTTGGGAGGTTAAATGGTTATTATAATCAAAACAAAAGCACAGTTCAAAACCTTTTCTTGTTTTAAGGGGAAAAAATTAGATATTTTTTTGTATCTAATAATTGAGAGTGCACAATTGAGATAACAGCCATTGTATTTTTTTTCTAAGTTTTAAAGGGTTTTAAACACCCACCCACTCTTTCCCCTATTGGGGTTTTTACTAATAAAATGGGCCCCCTTAAAACCCAAATTTTTGTAAAATTTTTCCCGGAAGGTAGCCCATGTTGGTAAAAACTTTTAGTGGCGAAAAAGCTGGCCCCAAAAAGCCACTTAATCAGCACCCCTATGGTTTCCCCTCAGGGCTGTGTGCTTCCCCCGCTTCCGTTGTACAGAAACGAAGCAAAACAAAGTTAATCAGTATTTTTTTGATACAGAATAGCCAGGAAAACAAAAAAAAAAACATATCTGTAAAAAAAGTTTTTTTTTTCCCCTCCAAGTTTTCCAAAGTAAAATTTTCCAAAGATCCATTTAACAAAACAAAACGTTCAGCTTTATAGACATGAAACCCTTAGTCTTCATTCAAAAGGGAAAACCAAATAAATTGAATAGGAACCAAAAAGGAAGTAGGAAAAAAAACTTTAGGCTTTTCCCCGGGGTGCGCCCGGGGAGAAATAACTTTTTTGAAAAAAATTTTCCCGCTCCCATGAAAGGTTTCATCAGTGTAAAACATCAGGCTTTTAAGGTTTTTCGCTTTCTAGGTCAGTTTCTAAAAATTATCGCTCAGTTGTTTCCTAACCATAAAGGGGACCAAAATCCTCATTTGCCCCAAAATTTTGGGGAAAATCCGTGTAAGCTTCTTGTTTTTTCCCGTTCCTCCTTAGAAAATTTCCATGTAGGTTTCTGGAAGTTATTTGAAAAATTTGGGAAAAGTCTTTTAACTGCTGTCCTTCTTTTTTTTGGCTCAAGGGATTGCTTCAGCCTTTTTCCCCTTTTGGAAGACAGAAGCAGATTCATCTTGGTTGGGAAGGGAAATTTTCCCTGGTTGGGCGGTTTTCACTGTTTAATATGTAAAATATTGGCATCCGTAATAAAGAAAATCAAAAATGAAAAAGCTAAAACCAAATTTTTTAAAAAGGTAAAAAAAATCCATGAAAACGAAATGCAATAAAATAAAACCCGCTAAATGTTTGGCCCTTTTAATTCAGTATCTAATGGAAAATGATGGGGATCTGAAGCACAAAATAAATGAGAAGAAAAACCCAAAAACTGGTTAAGGAAAAAAAAATGGTAGGCAAAAGTAGGCCTCACATACGTTTTCTGGCCGAATTTTTTGGGGGGCATTAAAAAACACAGTCCAGTGGTCACTAGCAACCTGAAAAATCTGTTGACGTTAAGCTACTTGTTTTTTAAAAGTTTTAAACCGATTTTCCTTTTGATTGATGCCAAAAGGATGGGGGTATTTGTTCCAAAGGGCTTCCATTTTGAGTGGGTCTTTTTTTTTTAGAGTCAACCTACTTTACTGTTTTTTAACCTTTCCCGGCCCCCAAAAAAAAAGGCTTCTCACCTGTGTAAATTTATCATGTAAAATTTTTTAAATTTTTTTTTTTGAGTAAACTTTTTCCAATTTTTGCCGGCCTTCCTTAAAAAAGTGTGGGGATTAAAAAAAGTCCAGTAAATGTGTACCCGGGGCCCCCGGGAAGATGGGAATAGGCTATTCCCATCATAAGCACCCCCTGCTCACTTGCAGTGTGGGCTTTTCCCGTGTATAACTAAAACTCAGTGTGCCACTGCTCGACTCAGCCAAAAACCCCAAAAACTTTAGTCCCTTTAGGTTTTTTGGTTGTTTTTCAGGGGCTGGGGGCCGTTTTTGCCTTTGTTGGCACCCTCCTTTTTGCGACTGCCGCCCCTTTTAGTAAGCCCGGCAGGCATTGAAAAGGGTCATCAAAAAAGGCCTTTTGTCTAAAAGTTTGCTAGGCGGTGTTCCCTTCTTATTATATTTTTTTCCCCCCCCCCTCCCCGGGGTTTCTTGGATGCACTAGTGGGTTTCCCTAAGGGCCCCAACCCCTCCCTGGTCTTTTCCTTGCTGGGTTTTTGGGAAAAAAAAAAAAAATTTTAAAATTTTTTTTTGTAGTCCTTTTGGCCTTGGTAGTTTTACCCAAAGGGGTAATCAATAGACCCCAAAAACTTATAAGCTCCCCTGGTCATTTAGCCCCTTTTTTTTTTTTTTCATTTGCTTGATATTTTTGCACATATCTTTAGTTTGTCACAAAAAGGGGTTTCGCTGACAGCTGCAAAAACAAAAAAACAGTCACTTGGTGGGTTTTGGCATAAGACCATCTGTGGGTTTTCCGGTGTTTCCCTGGTTAAACCGGTGACAACCGGGGCTCACCTGCGGCCCTTCGTTTCCCTGCCCGCCCGTTTTTCTGGTCTGCCTCATCAGAGGGGTTGGATTTCCCCGGGTTGCGGGGCTTCCCTGGCGCTCTCGTTGTGTGGGCCCAACTGGCAGAGCGGGAGGGGGTTTTTTCCTCCCCCCCCTCTTATGAACAGAAAGGAGGGCTTAATAATACAAAAACGAAATTCCAAATGATACATTTAACAAAAAAACTTTTGCTTTATAGACAGAAAAACCCCCTTCGTTGTCATTCTGGGGTTTTTAAACCGACCTCGACCCTTTTGGGGCGTCGAGGGCGGGGCAGACCCAGTTCCCCAGCAGAAGCGGAGAAGGCAAGAGCTCCCTTTTCCTTTAGAACCCTTTTAGCCAACTCCCCCCCGTTTTCGGGAAAATTTTAACCTCGTACCCCACCTGGGGTCCCCACCTTTGTTGGTTGGCCCCACTGTCAAATTTTTGGGGTTTTTAGTTGAGGTGTATAAAAAAACCCCCCCAAAAAAATCCGCATAGGAACAGCTTGGCAAGATAAAAGAACCCATCCATAAGCAGAGGTTTTTGGCTGTTGCCCCAGTGACTGGGGAAAGAGGGGAGGAAAATCATGGAAAAGGTTGGGGGCCTATGCGGTTCCCCAAAACCACCCCCAAAGTGAACCCCTTAGAGGTAAGCCAAGTTTTTTAAAAAGCCAAGCTTTTTCAAAAGGAGCCCCTTCCCCCAGGCAGGTGGACCTGAGGTGAAAGCCCAAGCGACCTTGAAAAACGGAGACAGCCACGATTAAAAAAATCTGCGCTCCAACCCAATCAGGGACGGATAGGATCAGGGGGAGCCAAGTACAGAGAAAAACCCCAATCCCCACACCACAAAAGGCCCAGGGCCGTAACAGTTTTCACAATATGTATGTTTTTTATGGGGAAAATGTGGGGAAAAGATTAATAAAATTTTAAGGGGAAAACATTTTTTAAAAAGAAAATATCTTTTAAGAAATTCAATTCCCAAACTAAAAAACACAGACCCCCGAATTTTTTTTAAAAACTCAATCGAAAAAAACATTTAAAGAAAGAAAGAAAAATTTTGTTTTTGTTTTTGTGTATGTTCAATATTTTAAATCTCCCTTTTTTCCCCCTTTTTTCCCCCAATTTTGTTGCCAAAATTGTTAAACTGTTAATTTTATTTGTTTTTATTTTTTTATTTTTTAAATTTTTTCCATTTAAAATTTTGAAAATAAACATTTTTATTATTGCTGGCAGAAAAGTCCCTTTTTTTGGGGCACGAATTTTGGGGCCATTGCAGTAGGAAATGAGACGGGTCTAGAAAACCAATAAATCAATACATTTATTTATTTTTTTTGATTCAAACTGCTATTAAAAAGTGGAAAAGTTTTATAACATTCAAAAAATTGTAGGGGGGGAAAAAGGGGGAAGGGGGAAACAGAAAAAAGAAAATTTAAAAAATATCAGATTGTTAAAATCCGTCGTTTGTTAAGCACGCTTAACCTCATCATTTTTTTTTTTTTTGTAGTTCCAAATTTCAAAAACACGTTAAGACGCTAAAAAGTCATCTTAACATGATTTTAAAGGGGGAACTCTGTTTTACTGATTTTTAAAAAAACGGTTTAATTTGTTTTTTTTTTAAATCTCATTCACCCCTTCCCCAAAATTTTTTAATTTTTTTATGACCCCCCAAAATGTTGCCGTGCTCCCGAGGAGCGCCTTTCCCTTTTTTTGTAATTAAAGCGGAAAAAGAATAAAAAAATTTTTCCTTTGTTTTGTTTTTTTTTTTAATTTTCCCCCAAAGGAAAAAAAAATGGACCCAAAAATTTAAAAATTGAAGGTGTCCAACAGATTGAAATGGGGGCCCCCCCGCTTTTTTTATTTTTTATGAATTTTTAAATTTTCATGACGTCACATCCCCTCCAGCACGGGCCCCAGACTTTAATGTTTCTAATTAAATTTAAAAGGGGAAGTAAAAAAAAACCCAAAAAAAAACACGAACTCCAATATTGCTCTTGAAGCAAACTTCGCCTTGATTTAGTTTTTTCCCCTTTTTCCGTTGTTTTGAGAATGGCAAATGTCAGTGACCCCGGGAAAAAGGGAGCTTAAAAACCCGCAAACCTCCCGGGGTGGAACCCCCTGCCCGCAAACTTTTTAAAAACCCCCAACAAGTCATTCTTGCACGAAAATGTAAAAAATTCAAACCAATTCGCGCAGTTTTGTCATAAGAATTAATTCCTGGATCTTTTCAGGGCTTTCAGTGAAAGGGTTTTTATTCGGGGAGCGTAGTAATTATTTAAAACCCCCAAAAAAAGTTCCCGGGAGGTTGTGTTTTTGAGGTTTTTTAAAAAAATTATTTTACCCAAATTTTTAAATTTAAAACCCCAAACTATTTTAAACCCCAAAGCGGTCTGCATAAAAAGTTTTTCCCCCAAAAAAAAACCTTTTTTGGTTTGAGAGTTCAAAATGCTTCAAATTTTTTGTGGTTTTTAATAGGTTGTTTAAAAATTCCCAAGATGGTTTTTTTCCCCCCCTTTGAGGATTGGGGGAAAGGGCACGGGGACAAAAAAAATTCTGTTGACCGGCCCGTTTAATCGAACTTTTCCGGGCCCCCGCCGTTTGAGATGGTTTAAAAAAGGACGCTTTGCTAAAAACCCCCCAAAAAACCCAAATCCTCCCAAAAAAACCGTTTTTTTAAAACAAAGCTAATTTTAAAACATTAAGCCTTCTTGGAAAATTTTCTGATAAAAAAAACACCAAAGCAATGCTTTTCCTGTAAAACCACCGGTAAATCTTGCTCTTCCAAAAAAAATTAAAAATTTTGTTTAAGGGGAATAAAAGCGTCAAAGACAAGGAGATTGGTTTTTTTAAAAGTGGGATTACACCGCCTGAGCATCCCGGATGATTCCTCCATACGCCCAGGCCCCAGATGGGGCCAGCCTCCCCAAACATTTTTGGGCTGCTGGATGCGGTTTTTGGTGATTGGATCTAAAAAATGGTCATTTTGGGGTCAGAAAATTCAAACCCACAGGGCTTTTAAGCGAAAAAAAAACAGCCGCAGGCGATGTTTTGTCAATGATCGACCTTCATGTGCAAACGCCCCTTCCCTGGGGAAAAATCGGTTAGAAGGGGGGGGGAAAAAATTTGGGTGGTTTTTTTTCTCACGTTTGGGTTAAAGGGGGATCAGGGTTTTGGTAGGGATTGGTTTAAAAATCCAAAAGGTTAGGTTTTGGAAAAAATTTGGGGGAAAAGGAAGGTTTAAAATATGAAAAAGACCCCCAAAAGATGCGAGGTTGAGTAGGCCTGTAGTTACCGGGGATTTTGCCCCAATATCAGAAAGATAATTTTTTTCCCCCCAAATCCCCGGGGGAACCTAATTTTTTTTTGCAGGAACCAAAAAGGACCCCCCGGGAATACCCCCCGAGGCGGCCCCAAAGAAGCAAACCCCGGCAGCAGGAATTGCCCTTGGGCTGGTACGGGTTTTGGGTTGGCCGTACCAAACAAGGGGAAAGGACCCCCAAAAAGGTCCCTTCCCCTTCCTAACCTCCCCCACCAGGTGCCGAACGTGCACTGCCGGGGACAAAACCAACCCCCTTTTGGGCCCCGGGGTCCAACGCCTGTCGGCCTGAAAAGCAGAACCCTTAAATTCCCCGTCTTTAAGTAAATTCAAAATTTTTTTAGCAAAGAAGTAAGTATTTTTCTTTGTTTACATTCCATGTAAAATTTAGAAGTATTCAAATTTAGGTTAAATATTTTTAATTTTTTTTTAAATTTTTTGGCCGGGTTTTTAAAAAAAAAACCCTTTTTGGGACACAGATTTGCTTGTAGATTGCTTAAAATTTAAACCCCGGTAAGTACTTTCTATATTTTCCAACCCCATTGTTTTTTTAAAAATTTAAAATTAAAACCCCAATTTAAAATTTTTATTTTTATTGGGCAGGGAAAAAGGAAAAAATTTTGAATAAAAAATCCCCCGAAAAAAGGATATTACGGATTGCATACTTGCCGACCGACTTTTCTCCTCCAGTCCTCAGGCATAAAAATTTTTCCTGTCGAGGAAAAAAAACCCCCCGGGGGGGGGTTTTTTGGAAAAATTTGACTGTTTCACGAATTTGTTTGGGTTTGTTTAAAGGGAGTCCTGCCTGGTACCCGGGCTCATGTTGGAAGGGCTACCCCGGCCCGGGGCCCCCGTCGTTAAGGGGCGTGCCCCCAATTTGGGTTTTTGGGGGGGAGGGGAAAGAGCGTGGTTGGTTGTATTTGCAGGGTTTCTTCCGGTTCCGGGGGCCCCCAAAGGGACACTGTTTTTCTCTTTTGCAGGGGGTTTTTCCCTCCCCCCTTTTAGGATGGATAGGGGGGGGCCTGTTCCCAGATGATCCCGTTACGCCGACGAGTGGGTAGATTGGTGGCTCTCTCAGAGGAGGTGGGTTTTTTTTTGCCCCCCCTGTTAAAACCCGGGGTGGCCGCCGCAGGGGGGGCTGTATGGATGAGGTGGTCATTGAGGGGGGGAGGGGGAGGGGGGAGGGGGGGGGGACAAGGGGAGGGGGAGCGAGAGGGAGAGAGAGAGAGAGAGAGAGCGCGCGCGGGGGTGAGGGTGGGCCCGTGAGAAGGGGTGGGAACACTCAAAGTTTTTCCCGCCCCCCAATTTTCCCCTTTACAGCATCCGGGGAAGGGTAGATAACATTTAAAATTTGATTGTTAGTTAGTGTAATCTTGGGCTGAACTGTGTGAAAAAAAAAGGGTTTTTCCCCCTTCCCCTTGGGTTCAGCGCGCTGTCCAAAAGGGAATATGCTCTTTGAGGGTGAGCTATAGTAACGAAAGGCCCGTACAAAAAAGAGACTCACAGGAAAAAGGGGCAAAAAAAACACAGAAAAGCTTAAAAAAAAAAACACGAGAACTCAGGTTTAAACCCAGACAAGCCTCACCCAAATTTGGGGGTGATAATTTTAAAATTTTCCCCTACAGTTGAATTTTCAAACGATTTTTCTGTTAAAAAGGGATTCTTTTTACTTTTTTGGGGAGGGGGGGGAAAACATACCAAAAAGCACATTTACATTGTGTATGTTTATTCATTACTCCCTTTATCCACTTTTTCATGAATAAGACATTCACAATTTTAAGCATTTAAAATTCAAAAAAACAAAAGAGGCAGATGGAGCATAAAAAAAATCTCTTTCCCCCATGTTTTAATTTTCCCCCCTGTCTCTTTTTTAAGCTTAAAAAGTGGCATCAAGTACCCCGGTTTTTACAGAAAAAAGGTTTTGACAAATTGTATTGTTGTTAATATTGTGTGAAAATGTGACAGTTTTCGGATTTTTTTCATATCTCGTTTCCCTAAGCTTTTGTGGAGAAGAGGACAAATTTTTTTACATCCCAGATTCGGGGGGTGAAAAATGGCATTCAGAGCAGAAGTTCCGGACCCCCCGTGGGAACGCTGGAAGGGGCTGCACCTTATCGTGGTGGAGGGGTTTAGTGTCCCCCAAAATTAGGACCAGCTGTCGGGGCTTTATGCCCCGGGGGGTCACCCATGGAAAGGCCCGGTGAGGAAAACCCCCCCCGGCAAAGCGCAGCCCGAAGACCCCCTTTTGAGACAAAAACTTGGTTGGCCCCCACCCCCCCCCCCCACAAGGGTCCCCGGGCCCCAAAACTGGGAAACCCCTCCTGGAGGGGGGGGCCCATGGCCCAAGGGGGCCCCCGGTGGCGGGTTTTCCCCCCCATGACTTCCGGGGGGGTACCTTCAAAAGGGCAAAATGAAAAACTGGGGTTTCAAAATCTTTCCCCAAAACCTCGCTGTGCAAATCTTGTTTTTCATAATCCGCGCTGCATAAATTTTTATAAAATTTTTATTGTAAAATAATGGTAAATGTATAATGTATATAATTTTCCCCATTAAATGTCAATGATATTTATATTTGTATCTTTTATAAATATATAATTTTTGCAATAAATCATTAATTGAAAATGCAGCCAATTTAAAAACAGTGAAAAATGAACAATTTTTTTATTTTATAAAAATTAGTCAAAAAAAATTTTGGGAAAAAAGGACTGGCTTTGCAAAAAAAAAATGGTATTTGGGTTTAAAAAACCCCAGCTTTTTTCCGCATCGGTTTCGGGAAATGTTCCAAAAAAATGGCTGAAGTGACTTCGGGAAAAAACCCCGACTTGAGTTTCAAACCATTTTGTCAGAAGGACGAGTTTTTTTTGGTTGGGGGGTGACGTTAAGATGCCGTTCTGTTTTAAAGGATAGGGGCCACGATTTTTCATTTTGGATTGTTTTACCTTTTCAGGGGGGTTTTTAACATTTTAAAAGGGATATTTTGGGCATTTCGTTTTTTGGGTTCCAGTCGAAAAAATTGTGTCCATTCAAAGTTTTGAAGGAGAAGTAGGGGAACCCGGGGGTGAGGGCCGGGTGCGTGATTTTTTGTAAAAATTTTCCTCTATCTATTTCAAAAGTTTTGGGGTGCAGGAGCAAAGACTGACCCCACCATTACAGTAACAATCATAATTGTATATGCAGTATTTTTTTTAAAAAGCTGAAACATGAACAATTTTTTTTTACGTTTCATAAAATTACATGTCAAAAGTGGAATTCATTTCCCCTCAAACCCCCTTTTTTGTTGGCTTTGAACCCTTAAATTAAAAAAATAGCTTAATCTCACCCCCTAATACCAATTAAATAAATAACTTTAATATCTTTTTAAAAAACAAAAGAATACAAAACATTAATTTCATAGTTCTTTTTTTTAGTGTATTAAGATTTTAAAATGCAAAGTGTGAAAAATAGTTCATTTTGGAAAAAAATTGGGTTTTTGGTGGGGAGTTTTTTTGATTTTTTTCCCTTGTAAAATAGTTCAGTGTGACAAAATGGTTTTTGTTTTAAAAAAGTTTTGGGGGTTTAATTTAAGTTTTTGCGTTTTTTAATTTTTTATTTTCCCAAATTTTTTTTTTTATTTCCCTTTTAAATGTGTTGTGATTTTTTTTCCCCAATTTCTGTTTTTTGTTTTTGTTTTTCAAAACCGTTTCATTTAAATTTTTCCCCAATTTTTTTGCAGATATTGTTAAACTGTTAATATATTTTTTTCAAAAGTTCATTGATTTCAAAAAAAATTGGTTATTATTGTCGGCAGAAAATGCATTTATTTTTTCGGACCTAGATGGGCCATTGCGTAGGAAAGGGGGGTGGTCATAGATAAGCAATAAATCAAAAAATTTTTTTATTATTTGCTTGATTCAAAATGCTAACGAAGTGGAAAAAAAGTTTTTTTAAAAAATTAGTAGGGAAATGGAGGAATGGAAGCAGAAAAAAAAACAAAAATTTTAATAGTCAATTGTTAAAAATTTCCTCTGTTTTTTAAGCACTTTCATTACCCCTCTTCACTGTTCGTTTTTGTAGTTTGAATATCCCCCCAAACACGTTACAGACTGCTAAAAGCTGTTACAGAGTTAAAAGCATTTTGGTCATGTCCACTCAAGCGGGTTGTGGGGTTGTTAATGTATTTAATCCCCAATTAAAAAAAGTAATAAAAATTCCAAAAAATAACCCCAAAACCCCTCTGGGGTTTTTCAAAAAGTTAGCCTTGATAAAAATTTTTCCCGCTTCCGTTGTATTTGCGAAAAAGTGCAGAATGGCACGGACCCGGAAGGAGGGGGGAAGTATGCGCAAAACTCTGTATTGCCTTCAGAACGTAGAAGAGGAGAGCAAACCCGCACAAGCGCGAGCTTTTCGACGTATTTCGTGAGTATTTAAAAAATTACCGCGTAGTTTTTGTCATAAGGAAGTTGAATTCGAACGTTTTTGCCCCGGGGCCGTCCCCAACCCAAAGGGTGTTTTTTTCGGGAAAAAATACAAGCAAATTGAGCTTTTTTTACGACGCTAGCCTGCTCCAGTTGTACTTTTGGTCCCCCAATTGCAGTTTCATTTGATTTCCAAGTAAATGCTTAGTTTTTCCCCACGGACCAAAAAAAAAAGGGGGTTTATTGTTTTCTTGGTTTTTTTTTGGCAAAATTTGCCTTCATGGGTTGTTTTTTTCGCGGAGGAGTGGGGGATGGGGGAGAGTGGGGGGGGGGGGGGAAAATAAAATATTAACGTTTGGGGAAAATTTTTAAAAAAATGCCCCCCCCAAAAGTCCCCTTTAAAAAAAAAGGAAAAAAAAATCAAAAAAAAAAGGGGATAATTTTTTTTAAAATAAAAAAATGATCTTCCCAAAAAATCAAAAAAAAATTTTTCCCCTTTTCAAGATGAACCTGCAAATATCTTAAAAAGAGGTTTTTTACTTAAAGCAAGCCAATTTTGTTTAAAAGTAAATTTGTAGTTTAAGTTCATTAAAAAACTATTCCACTGCACAAAAACCCCAAAAGAAATTGAGCATGCCCCCACCAAAAATCGTGAAAAAAAAATTTAAAAATTTTTTTAAAAAAGGGGATTTTTGTTTAGATTTGAATAATGGTAAACTTTTAAACGAAAATAGTTAAAATTTTTCTTTGGGGTTGATTTTAAATTTTAAGGGAATTTTAAATTTTTGCTTTTTTGGTCAAAGCTTTTTAAAAACTCGGGGAATCATTGCCGCAACAGAAAATGCTTCGACCTTACAGGATGTTTTTGGGGTTTTCCCCGGGGCTCGTGCTTTAAAAAACCCAAATTTTTCCCTTTTTTTGCAGCGCTTTTTTGGGGAAACCCGGGGGGAAAAGGCCAAGAATTTTTCGCCATGCCAAAAACCCCCAAAAATGATTTTGGGGACCCCTCTGGGGGAAAAACCCCCCTTTTTAGAAACAAAAAAAAATTTTAAAAAAAAAGGTTATTGTTTCCTTAAAATAAAAAAAAATTTTCTCCCCCAAAAGAACAAAAAAAGGGGTTTTTTCAAGATTTTTTTAAAAAAAAAAAAAAATATCAAACCCCAAAAGGGAAACCCCCCCCAAAAATTTTAAAAATTTGTTTTTTTTTTTACTTGAAACAACCCAAAAATTTTTTTACCCCAGTAGTTTAAAAGGTCTTTTTTCAAGAAAAAATTTTAAAGGGGAAAAAAAAAAATTTTAAAATTTTTTTGGGGAAATTTTTTGAACCCCGCACATATAGCTTAAAAAGTTTTTTTTTAATTTTTGCATGGTTTTTAAAAAATTTTTTTTTGGGGCCCGGGGGTTTTTATGCTAAGGCAAAAAAAAAAAAACTGACCCCGTCGATACTGGAACAAGAAAATTTTAAAAATATGTTGCTAAAAATTTAAGACATGATTTTAATTACTTTTAACATTTTTTGTACTTTTTAAATTTTAAAATAAACAAATTAACATGACTTGGTCAAATTTAAAGTTTTTAAAAAGGGAAAATTTACTTTTCTTTAAATTTAAAGTGACATTGTCTCTGAAATTGTTTTTTTTAAAAGTCAACCGTTTAAATATTAAAATTTAAAATTTTAAATTCCCCTGGGTTTTTTATTTTTCTTTGGGGCAATAAAAAAAGGAAAATTTTATTTGGCCCCAAAATTTTTTTTTTAAATTTTCTGAAGACATTTCATTAAGTAAGTGATTTCTCCTTTTTTGCTTGAAATAAGAAAAATTTGATCGACTTTCTTGTGCTTTTGTTTTCCCCTGTGAAAAACAGAGCGACCGTTGGTTTGTACAAAAACCCCCGCAAGGGGGCCCCGAGGTATCTTTCCCCCCCTTTTTGGCCCCGGGGAAAAACCTGGAAAGGGGCCCCCCAGCAGAGGAGAACGAGACAAGGTCAAGGGAAAAGGGCCCCTTTTTTCCCAGAAAAACCCGGAGGGGAAAAGGGCAGGGGCTGGGATTACTGAAATTTCGGGAATGGGCCCAGACCCCTTGGACGCTACGGCTTCTGCGGAGACTCCCCGACGCAGATTCATTGTGCTAAACCCGGCCCCCGGGGGGAAAAAAAAATGATGGCCCTCCCCCGGGGTCCCCGGGGGGGGGGCCCCGAAATGCCGCGGGCCCTGCCCTGCCAAAAGCGGGAGGAAGAGGGAAAAACAAAACCAGCGACGCAGAGACGGCGCGTTGATGTGAAATAATGTAACCCCCTTTTTTTTTTTTTTTATCGTTTTGTTGTCCCCCAAAGCAGGTCCCCCCCCCAAGTAGTCATCCCCCGGGGCACCACGCTGGGAGGGCTGCCAGGGCGTCCTCCGCAGGGGTCGGGGAGGGTGGGGACATCGCCCCCCAAAAATTCGGAAGGGGTTGCATGTCACGGGGAAAAAGGAAAAAAAGCGTTTCCGGGTACTTTGTGAAGCAATTTTCCCCTTATCCCCCAAACTCCTTTTTTTAAACCCCCCGCCGTAGAGAACATGACCCGGGTTTTCAAAAAGCCTTCCTCCCGTCTGGAAGATTTTGCTTTTGCAGTTTTGGGAAAGTGCTTTTTTTTTCTATCACGTGCCCTTTCTTTGTTTTCAAGGTTTTAAAGAGGGGGTTTTGGGGGGTGGGGGCCCAGGGGGCGAAGACCCCCTGTCGTTTGGGTTTAAAAAGGGCCTTTTTGGGGGGCGGGAACCCCGGGCCCCCCTCTTTCGCCCTTTTTGGGGGGCACGCGCCCCCAAGATTTTTTTTTTTTTTTTTGGCGCGGTTCAAAGGTGACCTCTGTCCGTTTCACTCGACCGATTTCAAACGTCTCCCCCTTTCTTCTCTTCATCGCAGTTGTGCAGCTTTTATTTCAAAAAAAAAGGGGACGCTTGAAAAAACCCCGGGGGGGGGCCCCCCAAAAACCCCCGGGTTTTTTATCGGCCCGGGCCGGTTTGCAATTTAAGACGCCCCGATGGATTTGGTAAAAACCCCCCCAAAACGTGAGTATTTGCCCCGGAAGCTCTGCGAAAACCCCGGCGCAAAGCCGGGAACTGCCTGAATGTCGCTGTGGTAGGCGGGGCTTTCCCCCCCCACCCCCGCAAGGCTTTTTTGGGCTCGACAAAAAGCTCTTTTTTCCCCTTTTTTTTCGCCTCCCCGGGTTTTCGAGGGGACGAGGGGCCCCGGGTTTTTTGGGCCCCGGGAAATTTTTGGGGTCGCTTCCTGACGCACCCCGGGGTCCCAAAATTTTTCCCCGGGGTACCGGGATTCCCCCACGGCCCCGACCAGCTTCCACTCAACCCGCTACAGTTTTTGAAGTGGGGCGCCCCCCCGGGAGCTTTTAGCGGGGGGAGTGCATTTTTCCTGTCCGTCTGTCTCTCCCTTCTCTCAAATTTTCCGTGTGGCGCCCCTTTTTCCCTTTTTAAAAAGGTTTTTTTAAAAACTCTTCCGTTCCACAGACGGCGCCACGAGATCGCACGGCGCCCCCCCGCGACGTTTTCCGGGGCCTGGGAGCTTTTTTACGCGTCTTTTCCCCCCTTGACTCTCGAGGGAAAAACGCCCCTTCAAAAAAAAACAGCAAAAAGACGCTGGGTTCCTGGGTCCAAAAATTTTTTTCGATAAGGGGCCCCGGGCGGAAATTTTAAAACTGAGGAGGCGAAAACCCGATAAATGGGGGTTTTTCCCCTTTGTTTTTTTTTTTTGTTTGTTTTATTTGTCCTCCGCTGCCCTTTTTCCTCTGTGGCCCAGTTTTGGGAAAAAAAACCCGGGTGTTTTTCCCCTGGTGAAAAAAATTTTTTTTTCCCCGTGCCCAGCCAAATGGAGCAAGCAAAGCCGCCCTTTGGGAAAACCCAAACCCGAGGTTTCCCCGGGGGGTTTTCCCGGGGGGGAGAAACTGCTTTCCCCGGGAGCGGGGGGTGGTCCGGGGCGGGGGGCCCCCCCCCTCCGACGGGCCAGGAGGGGGACAGACGTCGCCCTTTTGTCGTGATCAAAAGCGGGGGGGGCCTTTTGTAGTCGCAGGAGCCAGGGGTTTTCCCGGGGTTTTGGGGGGGGCAAGTCGTTTTTTTCGGAAAATTTTTTTTAAAAGTGCTTGTTAAGCACCATTAAAAAAACCCACTTAAAAAAAAAAATTTTTTAAAAAAACAATTTAAAAAAAAAATTTTTTTTTTTTAAAAACCTTTTTTAAAAAAACTTTTTTTTAAAAAGGCTTTGGCGAGGGCGCTTTTTCACCTGTTATCGCGTGGGGACCCCCGGGTATTTTTAAAAAAGGGAAAAAGGGGGAAAGGGAAAAAAAAAAATTTTTTTAAAGCCTTTCCATTTATTTTCCCCCAGGGGTCTTGCGACCCGGGCATTTCACCAAGGACTCTGTATCTGCGAAAAACCCCGGGGGCGGCTGATCAGCGGGCAAATGGGGGCCCCGGCGTATCCCCTTGGGGCCCCCGAAAGAGGCCAAAGGGGGGGTTTCTTTTTCCCCTTTTTTTAATGGAGCGGTGGGGGCCCCTGCGTCGACGCCACCCCCGGAAAAAAAATGCGTCTCCCCCCCCGGCCGGGGCCCCTTTTTTGGGCCCCCCCTCAACCACCCGCGGGGAAAAAGGGGGAAAAGAAAAGCCAAAATGGTCGTGGGCAAATTTTTGGGTGGCAGCCCCAAAACCCACCCCCCCATCGGGCAACTACTGACATTTTTCCCGGACAGGAGGTCTTTATTGATACGGGGTCGGGAAAAAAGCTCGTTTGGAGGAGAAGGGAAGGACCTGGCTTTTTGGTTTTAAAAAAGGGGACCTTTTTTTTTTTTTTGTAGATATTTTTTTTAGTGTTTTCCATAAATTTTATTGTTTTTGGTTGTTGTAAAAAGTTATTGGGGTTTTTAAAAATTCCCTCTCCCCCGGGGGGGCCCCCCTTTTCGTGGGGGGAGGGGTTTGAATGCCCGTTTATCCTAGGACCTATGCTGTCTGGGGCTTTATGCCCCTGGAAAGGGGCACCCCAAAAACGACCGGTCCCCAAATGAGGAACCCCGGGGGAAAACGCAGCCCGAAAAACCCCCCTTTTTCGCACAACAACCCTTTTGGAAAAAGGCTTCCCTCAACCCCCGGGGGGGGTCCCCCGGCGCCCCCCTTGGAAGGGGCCCCCCCTGGGGTGGGGACGATTTTGGGGAGCGGCCCGGGGGCCCCGGGGGGTTTTCCCACCCCCTTTTTAAAAACCCGGTTGTGACCTTCAAAAGGGGGAACCCCCCAAATCTGGGGGTTTTTAAAAACTTTCCCAAATCCTCGCTGTGCAAAATTTTTCGTTGATCATAATCGACAGCTGCAAAAAAAATTATTATAAAATTTATTAAATTTTTAAAAATAAGGAAAAAAAATTAAAAGGGAAAAAATTTTAAATTTTTTAAAAAAAAAGTCAATGATTTATATTTGTATTTTATTAAAAAATTTTTAAAAACATTGCAATTTTAAAAAAAATTTCATTGAATAAGCAGCCAATTTCAAAAAAAGCTGGGAAAAAAAGAACAATTTTGTTTGGGGTTTTTTTTTAAAAATTTCGTCTTTTAAAAAGGGGGGAATTTGGGGAAAAAAGGGCTGTGGCCCTTTTTTGAAAAAAAATGGTACCCCCGGGTTAAACCAGCAGCGTTTTCCGACGGTTTTTTTTTAAAAGTTCCCCCCAAAATGGGGGGGAATGTCATCTTCTTAAAAACCCCCCCTTTTTTTTCTTTTTAAAACCCTTTCTGTCGAAGGAAAAAGGGTTTTTTTGGTTGGGAGTGACTAAGATGCCCCGTTACTGTCTTAAGAGATACTGGTGCACACGATTTGTTTTTTTTTTGGGGGCTGTTTTTTCCTTTTTCAGATGAGTCCCCCCAAAGGGTTATCTATACCTGTGGATATATTGGGGGAAAAACTGTTTTTTTTGTGTTCCAGTACGAAAATTGGGGCTCCCCCCAAAGTTGTTTTAAGGAAAAAGTAAGGAACCCCGGGGGGAGACCCCCCCTGCCTGTGATGGGCGTCAAGTATTCCCTATTTTATTTCATAGAAGATCTGGGGCAGGAGCAAAGAACTGACCCCACCATACAGCAGTAATCAAATTCCCTTACATTGTATTAAAAAAGCTACTTTTAAAAAAAGCGAAACATGAACAATTTTGTTTACGTTTCTAAAATTACATGTCAAAAAAATGGGAAAATTAAAAATTCCGTCAAAAAAAATTTCCCCTTTTTTGGGGGTTTAACCCTTAACATTTAAAAAAAAAAAGCTTTAACTCATCACACTTTTAATTTCCCCCTTTTTTAAAAATAACAAATTTTAAAAAACAAGTTAAAATACACCCCAAAAATAAAAAAAAATTAAAATTTCATGTTCATTATTTCAGTTTATTAAGGTTTAAATGCAAATGTGAGTAAAATTTTTCTTTTTGGGAAAAAAAATTGGGGTGATGGGGGTGATTTTTTTTTTATTTTTTTTCCCGAAAAAATTCAGTTGGGGAGCAAAATTTTATTTTTTTAAAAAAGGGGTTTTGTGAAAATTTTTAAAAGTTTTTGCGTTTTTTACATTTCTTTTTTTTCCCCCAAGGGTTTTTTTAGTTTTTTCCCCTTTTAAAAATGTTTTGGGGATTTTTTTCAACTTTCTGTTTTTTGTATGTTAAAACCATGTTTCTTTTAAAATTTTTTTTCCCCAAAAATTTTTTTCCCCGATATTGTTCAAACTGTTAATATTTTTTGTTAAAAAATTTTATTGATTTCAAAAAAAACATTTTTATTTTGTTGGCAAAAAGTTTTTCACTTAAAATTTTAAAACGGACACAGATGGACCCTTTTCAGAAGGTAGTGGGGACGTGGTCATAGATAACGAAATTTTAAAAAAATTTTCATTTATTTATTATTTGCTGATTCAAAACTGCTATCGAACAGGGGAAAAAAAATTTTTTTAAAAAAATTTATTTTTAGGGCAAATGGAGGAATGGAAGCAGAAAAAAGAAAATTTATTAATAGTCAGATTTTTAAAATTCCGTTGTTTGTTAAGCACTGATTACCCATCATGCATCTGTTGTTTTTGTAGTTCTTTTTATCACCAACCCACTTTAAACAGACTGCAAACTGCTGTTACAGACTGTTTAAAAATGCATGAGGTCATGTCCACTAAAAGCGGGGGTTTTTGGGACTTGTTAAGGAAATTTTTAATCCAATTAAGAAAAGTAAAAAAAATTATCCAAAAAGAAACCCCAAACCCCAATCTGGGTTTTGCAAACAAGTCTACCCCTTGAAAAAGTTTGCCCCCTGTTCCCTTTTTGTATTTGCAAAAATTTTGTGAGAATGGCACGTGCCCCCGGAAAAGGAGAGCGGAAGTATTGCGCATGCTCTGTATTCCCTTTCCCAGAACGTAGAAGCAGGAGAGCAAACACCGACAAAAGGGCGCGAGTTTAAATTCGAGATATATCGTGAGTATTTCAAACAATTACCGGTCAGTTTTTGTCTAAGGAAGTTAAATTTCGAACGATCTTTAGACCAGGGCCTTTTTTCAACCGAAAGGCGTGTTTTATTCGAGGGAAAATAAGTACAAGCAAATTGAGCTTTTTTTCACGACGCTGGGTCCCTGCTTCCACGTTGTAGCTTATTTGGTCCATTTAAATTTCAGTTTTTAATTTATTTCCCGAGTCAAATGTCTTAGTTATTTCCCACACGGACAAAACGGCTAATTTATTTTTATTCTCTGGTTTTTTTTGTGGCAAACTTTCGGGCCCTTTATGAGGTTGTTTTTCTCCGGAAAAGGGGTGGGGGATGGGGGGAGAGTGGGGGAAGGGGGGGAAAAAAAAGTATTAACGTTTGAAAAATTTTGTCAAAACACTGCCACTCCAAGAAAGTCCCCTTTGAAAAACAAGGAGAAAAAAAAAATACAAAAATTTGGGTATAATTTTATTTTAAAAAAAGAAAAAAAGATCTTTCCCCAAAAGATCAAGAAAAAATATCTTATCAAGATGAACCCGCCAAATATCTTGAAATGAGTGTATTTTTACTTAAAACAAAACCAAAATTTTTTTCTTTTTGTAAATTTGTAGTTTAAAGTTCATTAGGAAAACTATTCCACTGCACTAAAAAACCCCCTGAAATTGAGCATGCCAGTCACCAAAAATCTGTGTAAAGAAACAAGTAATATTTAAAAAAGGGACCCTTGTTTAGATTTGGGAAAAAGGGTAAACCCTTTTAAACGTATATAGTTAAAAAATTCTTTATTTTGGGGTTGATTAAGTCTGAAGAAGTAATTTGTGCATTTGGTTATGCACGTGAAGCACTTGAACTCATTGCCGCAACAGATATGCTTCGACCTTAAGGATGTTGTTGGTTTCCACGGTGCTCTGTTTCTTTATTTAAAAACCCTTCTTCCCTTTTTTTGCAGGCTGTCTCGGAACCCGGGAAGTCCCAAAAATTGTCGCCATGCCGAAGACTCAAAAGTGGTTTGCACACTCTGCGAAAAATCCCCCTTTTAGAAACCCAAAAAAAAAAAGTACAAAAATAGGTTTTTAGTTTCCCCTTAAAAAAAAGAAAAATTACTGCCAAAAAAGAACAAGAAAATGTATCTCAAGGGTTTTTTTTTTAAAAAGAAAAAAAATCTAACCAAAAGGAACCCACAAATATCTTAAAATTTGTGTATTTTTACTTGAAACAAGGGCCCAAATTTTTCCTATCGAGTAGATATATGGGTTTTTTTTCAAAAAAAATATTTCAAGGGAAGTAAATTTACTTGCTTTTAATTTCTTGGGAAATCCAGCACTATATGCTTAAAACTAGTTTTTTTTTTATTGTTGCATGGATTTTAAAAAATATATTTTTTCCTCGAGGTTCTTATGCTAAGGCAAAAAAAAAAAAAAATGATCCTTTTCGTACTGGAACAAGTATGTTCAAGTTTTGTTGCTGAATTTAAGAATTTAGTTCAATTACTTTTTTAAAATCTTTAGTTTCACTTAAGTTTAAAATAAACACAAAATTTAAACAGGGCTACTGGTCAGAATTTAAATCTTTAAATTACTTTACTTGTCTTTAAATTTAAAAATGAAATTGTCTCTGAAATTGTTGTGTTAATGGGCAACCGTTTAAATTTTTAAATTATAATAAAATTCATGGGTTTTTTTTTTTTTCATTGACAATAAAAAAAAGGATTTCATTTTGGGAAAATTTGTTTTTTTAAATTTTTGAAGCATTTCAATTTTGTAAGTGATTTCTCCTTTTGTGCTTGAAATAAGAAACATTTGAACGACTTTTTTTGTGCTTTTGGGTTTTTCCCCGTGACGTTTAGAGCGGGGGGCCGTTTGATCGTACATTGTCCCCCCTGCAAGGAGCCACAGAGGTATCTTTCCACCCATTTTGGCCCGGAAATGCCTGGCAGGCCCCACAGCAGGGGAGACGAGACAAGGGGCAAGGAGGCCCCCTAGTCCCCGAAGTCCCGGAGCGAAAAGGGCGGGTTTTGGGATTATGCTGAAATACGGCAATGGTGCCCAGACCCGTTTGGGCGCTACGGACTTCTGGGGAGACTCCCCCGACGAAAACTTCATTGTGCTAAACCTGCCC
>JAVYJU010000036.1:0-91014 GCA_033032245.1 Poecilia picta | reverse complement strand
CCGCTCACAGTCTCTGCTCGCTTGTGAAACATGCGACTGCCCTAGTCACCTAGCAACCTCTGAGCCAATAGAATGAAAGCGTTGCACTGGGTTTCCTTCTAGCGGGTGTGGCTGTGTGGCTGCTATCGATTGTGGCAGAAGACGATAAAATAAAACTTATAGCAAAGAGGACACAACAGTAAACCAATAAAAGATAAAACTAATCAAAGGAAACAAAATGGAAAGAATGAAATGGAGACTAAAATGTATGGCAAGACCTTTTGAGCAATAATTAATACAGGGAATGTATGGCAAGAACAGAGACAGAGATTTCAGATAAAAGATGAGATAACATTGTTGAAGTTCCCTGGTTGGGACACAGGAAACATATTTTACAGAACATAAAAGGAAACTATTAATTTCCTTTCAAGGAAATTATCATTTATTTATGTTTTTAATTAAATTTTATTTTATATATTTATTTAATCAAAATTATTTTTCATGTAGGTTTAGGGTCTTTAAAAATCTTTGAAGTCCTTCATTAGGATTTGATTAAGAGCCAGATTTGTTCTAATTTCTGTCCAGTAAAACTACTCATCTATAAATCAATAGTCAGGTCAGTATAAATATATAATAAATGTTTCTTTGCCATATTTCTATGGCATTAAAAGGATCTCTAACATTGGTTCTGGTTCTCCAAATATGGAGAAGCAGCTTTCAGCTTCTATGTACCACAGATCTGGAACAAACTTCCAGAAAATTGAGAAACAGCCGAAACCCTGAGCTCCTTTAGTCCAGACTGAAACCTGGTCAGAGCTGCTTTTGAAACATAATCAATTAAACATTTTGATGTGTTCCAAGGTTTGATTCTGATTTTACAATTGTTGACTGATGTGTTCATGTTTTAGACGGATTAATGGATGTGTTACGATCTGTGTTTTCTGTATAGTTGTTTTGGGATTTTCTGTGTTGTCCTGTCAGCCCTTGATTGTTCCCAGGTGTGTCTAATTCTCTTGATTACCCCCATGTGTATTTAAGTCCACCTGTCTCTTGTCAGATCCTCGTCGCACGTCTAACGTCTCTGTCAGTCAGTTTCCTCAGTTGAAGTGAAGTCCTGAGGTTGTTTTCTTCAGTCTTTATGTCAGTTGCTACCGGGATTAGCTATGTCCTGTCCTGGACTGTGAGATTCTTCATCTATAACCTGGATCCTGCGTCTCTTCTCACTTACAACCACAACACCTCACGACAGGATGATTAATCCGTCTAAATGTTTTCATGATGAACTGCCTTGCTACTGTTCTATACCAATAAACGTTTTTTAAAAGGTTTTATTGGCTCTAGTGGCCTTTTTTGATAGTTAATTGACAGGAAACATTGTAATGAGAGTAAGGGGAATTGAACCTGTGACAGCTGCCTCCATATGAGGGTTGTGCTGAACCCCTGTACCAATAAACTTGATTTATTTATTGCCTCCGGGAAGAAAAGCCTCTAAAATCAGGTCGTTAGTAACAAATGACTGATTTAATCTGCCAATATCTGATTGTAATGCACAGCTACGACCACTAGGTGCTGCTCATGTTGTTTCCTTAGCAACATCTTTAGTGAATAAACAAAATCAAATGAAATCATAAACACATGGTGCAGTTGGTAAATAACTTTTTATTAAATACTGAACCTGATTGTGGCCAGAAATCTGTGTGAAATATTCAGTTTTTTTGATTAGTGGCAACATTTATCAAAATCAAGACCTTAAACTCCTAAATGAAGAACAAGTGATCAAATAATTTCTGAAAAGTAAATGTTTATTTATGGTTCAGGTTCAACTGAGGAGCAACATACGGGGCGGGGACTGCTGGGGGACGGGTGAGCAGATTGTCTGGGTCGGCTTGTTGGAGCAGAACCATCTACTTTATCTGTTTGTCTCTCTGGCTGAAAAGGAGGAAGAGTCGAAGACTTAAAGATGTGGAAAAACTGGGACTTCAAAACAAGACATTTATACTCACCTGCTTCCATCAACTTCAAACTTCTCAGGTGCTTTCCGAACGTCTTTCGTCCGAGATTCTTCCGTTTTATTTCTTTGGTGACAAATGGCAGACCTAATGAGAGGAAGAGATGAAATGAAGGTTTCCACCAGTTGGGGCGAAGCAGCAGGAAACCCAGACTGGCTGCTCGTACTCAGCTGTTTGTCCTTGATCTCTATTTCCATCAGATCGTAAGCCAGAGTCGAGCCCACAGGAATGGTGATGCTCAGATTCAGTCGGCCCCTTCCCTGAAACCACAGACACGTCCGGACTGAACCGTTCAGCACCAAAACTTTAACAGACCCAACTGGTTTATTACACAGAAACAAAGACGTTTAAAAACAGAAACTAATAAAATCAGCTCCCAAAGCTAGAAGTGATGAAAACAGTTGGTCAATCGCAAATATCTCAGATCATCAACAAATAAAACACAACTCAGAGTTTAAACAAACTCTTCTTATCAATTTCATTCAATTCAAAAATCCAAAACGAAGTTAAATGAAATTCAAGTTTGTTCAAAAAGTTGATGTTGATGCTACAGATCTCCTGCAGCAGTCAGTATTCCAGCACATCTGTAGAGGCCTCTGACTGGACACAGCTGCTGTCTGACAGGCTCATGCTAACATGCTAATGGTAACACATCCTGATGGCATCATCAGCTGCTAGCTAGTGTTAAGAAAATATATTAAAAAAATAAGCTAGTTTTAAAATGTAGCATGACTTGATTGGAATAGCCTAATTATGGTTTTAAAATGTATAACTTATTCTGGCATTTTCACCTTTATTTCACCTGTAGTTAAGGCAGATTGTTTGTCCTTTGCCCTTTGTCTGTTTGGGAGACAATAATTAGGAAGTTTCAGCTTTTCACACTTATGTGTGAAAGTCATAAACCAGCAGGAGATCAGGAGAAGCTCTGCTTAGACAATGGGGACAAATGGCTTTAGAGAGGATCAGAGACAGGTCCTGGTTGGATGAGCAAAGATTCGCCTTATTTGAATAAATTAAAGAAAAGAAGATAAAACTGTCCACACAGAGTAACAGATCATATTTTGCTCTTTGCAATTTCTCCAAGGACGTCTTTGCTTTCTGTTTGTCTTTTTCCTCTTCTCATGTAAATTCATGAGTTGTTTGTGCTCTGAGGTTTCTGATGTTTTGTGATGTGCTTTTCTGGTGATAGTTTGCATCTGTCTTTAATAAATGCAGATTATTGTGACGCTGTTATCTCTGCATGATCTCAGTCTCTGCACACAGCATTTTTCTGAACCCGGGCATAGAGAGGATATAACGAGTCAAAGGTTTTTAAAGTTTAGAATTTTCCTCTCTTAATACTGGCTCTGCTAATCCGCTCAAGATCCAGAACCAGAGAGAAGCTAGGGTTAGGGTTACGAGGGAACCGATGGATCTCCTGCTCACCCTGCCTCCCACGCTGCCGTACTGCGCCTGCCTGGCGCTGATGGACCCGGAACCCGAGGCGCTGGTCACTAAGGTCATCGGCGTGGAGTTCCTGATGATCTTGTAAACGAAACACAGCTTCTCCGTTGACCCCAGTCTTCGTTTGGACTCCAGTTCTCCTTCCAAGTTCAGATCTTTTAAGTCAGCGATTGTCCTAAAAAGAGAGGAAAGAGAGAATAGAAAATTAAATGTTCCTGTTTTTTAAGCATGTGAGCATTTTCCAGTATTGGTTAAATTAAATCAAACCCTTTTCTCAGTATTTCTCTAAGCTTCCTCAGGTTGACTTTCTCGTATTGCACGTTGAAGACGGAGGAGCTGCTCTCCAGGGTTCCCTCCACCTGGGCCTCCACCGCGGCGTCGGCGGCCGCCGCCACCGGGCCGGGGGCCATCTGGACCTTTCCCTCCACGCTCAGACTCACCCCGCCTGACGTGCTGATGTCGTCCAGCAGGCGCCCTCTGGTGGTCAACCCTTCCACACACACACAGAGGAAACTATTAATTTCCTTACAAGGAAATTATCACTTATTTATGTTTTTATTTTATATATTTATTTAACCAAAATTATTTTTCATGTAGGTTTAGGGTCTTTGAAAACCTTTGAAGTCTTTCATTAGGATTTGATTAAGAGCCAGATTTGTTCTAATTTCTGTCCAGTAAAACTACTCATCTATAAATCAATAGTCAGGTCAGTATAAATATATAATAAATGTTTCTTTGCCATATTTCTATGGCATTAAAAGGATCTCTAACTTTGCTTCTGGTTCTCCAAACATGGAGAAGCAGCTTTCAGCTTCTATGCTTTCAGCTTCTATGCACCACAGATCTGGAACAAACTTCCAGAAAATTGAGAAACAGCCAAAACCCTGAGCTCCTTTAATCCAGACTGAAACCTGGTCAGAGCTGCTTTTGAAACATAATCAATTAAACATTTCAATGTTTTTCCAGGTTTGATTCTGATTTGACAATTGTTGACTGATGTGTTCATGTTTTAGATGGATTAATGGATGTGTTACCATCTGTCTTTTCTGTGTAGTTATTTTGGGATTTTCTGTGTTTAGTCCCGTTTCCCCGAGTCTGTGTCGTCCTGTCAGCCCTTGATTGTTCCCAGGTGTGTCTCGTTCTCTTGATTACCCCGTGTGTATTTAAGTCCACCTGTCTCTTGTCAGATCCTCGTCGCACGTCTAACGTCTCTGTCAGTTTCCTCAGTTGAACTGTGAAGTCCTGAATAGTTATTTTGGGATTTTCTGTGTTTAGTCATCTTTCCCCGAGTCTGTGTCGTCCTGTCAGCCTTTGATTGTTCCCAGGTGGTCAAGTGCAGCTGGAGACAATTGGTTCGTTTACAACATGGAGATCACCTGCAAAGTCTGCGGGCGCCAGCTCAGGTGTGTACAAATCAAACAACGTGCACTCGGTGAAGTTGTATGTCGTCTCCTGGTGGACAAACTTCTTCTGGACCTTCACCAGGGAAAACATCTCAACCTGAAAGTTCAGGTTTTTGTTATATATGAGGTCGTTTTGGGCTCCCAGGGATTTCAGCAGATCCTTCGTCTTTTTAGCAAACATCTGCAGACGGGAAAGACGACAGGGAAATGTTCAGCTTTCAGTTTTCAGGTGAGTTTAACCTGCAGATCGTATCTGGAACCAGAGCCGGATGTAGAAAGAGAAGGGCCTCGGGCGGAGCCAGCTTAGGTTTGCAGAGATTTACACAGAAAAGCATCAAACATCACCAACCATGAACAGGCAAACGTTACATTTTCTAATCAAAATCACAAAGCAAAAATCAAACGTAATGGTCAGTGTTTCAGTTACAGCTCCGATCTAAAGGAACTCAGTGTTTCAGCCGTTTGTCAGTTTTCTGGACGTTTGTTCCTAGAAGCTGCGAGTTCAGGACATTATTAGTCCTTTAGACATCCGCAGGTTTAAAATGTGAGTCAGCTTCGTGTTGGGAGTTTAATAAAACATTTCAGATACTTTTGAATTTTTATACAGGAATAAAGTGTAACTATGAAACATGCATTCATTACGGGGCCCAGGGCCCCTGAATCGGCCCCTGGAGGCTCTTACCTTGCTGACGGCGCCGCGGTCGGAGGATCTGAGCGCCGGGACAGAGCCGCTGCTTTTATATACGTCCTCTACGCTTCATTTCTGATGCACAGCGGCCCGTCGCCAGGGAAACCGAACCTGTCAGACCGGACGGTCAGCTCCTCGCCTTCAGCCTCAGGCGGGACGTTTTCAAAAATCTGATTACTGGGAGCGACAGTTTTATCACAACTATCAGCTTTCAGTGACGTTACATCGACGTTTGTCCAGCTTCTCATGTTTTATTTTATGATTTTAATACATTCTGACCTGCAGGCGGACGTTTTTACTAAAGCCACCAAGAAGAAACTCGATGCCGAATAAGCAGATTTTATGTTTACAGTTCAGTAAAAATGCCGGTGTTGAATTAACACCCAACAGTGTCTATATGTGTCCAATTCAGCTGGTGTTAAAGTAACACTTTTGACAGTGTTAAAAGATTGACACCCATATTTTTGTTAACTTGACATACTGAAATGGGTTTAATAAAAGTTAAACTTTCCATTTCTGTGGGTTTTCTTTGAATATTTTCCACTGGATTTGATTGATATTGACACCTTGTGGGTCAATTATTTACTTTTTAAACACCACATTGTGTTTAGTGATCAACACTACACTGGTGTTACTTTTAACATATTTAACACCGTTGTAAATGTTAATGTGACACTCTGTAGTGTTGTATTTAACACCAGCTGACTTGGACACATAGAGACACTTTTGGGTGTTAATTCTACACTGGCATTTTTACCACATATCCATCGGCAACTTATTCTCCGTCAGCAATCCAAGAGTTGCGCTGGAAAGTATCTCCACTTCCCTGCTGCCCCTAAATGTTTCAGATGTTTAATGTCTGACAGGAAGCTGATTTCGTTTATTATTTGATCTCCAAACAAACCTGGTTCTGACTCCCTAACATACGTAACTCTGGATGAACTTTGCTAAACTGGTTTAAATCAGGCACATTTCAAACAGCAGCATCTCTGCCGCATGCGTGTCCGGACTTGAACTAGGCCAAGTCTTTGTGTCATGTCAGAGGTTGACTTGTTTGGTGATTTTTTTTTTTATCCATAGACAGTAATTAAGGTGTCTTATGTCAAATTAAATGGGTTAGTTACATGATTTAACTTGAACCAAATTTCTCAAACAGTTCATTCGTCGGGTTGAGGAAACGCTGAGTCAGCAGGTCTGCGAAGACCTGAGGGATCCTCAGAAACTCAAGATCATTCAGAGTTTATGGGCCAATATCAGAATAATAACATCTGTTACCCGACAAGAACTGGTTCTGATATGATCCAGGTAAACATTTTTACATCAATAAAACACAAACAACATATTCATGCTGCCCTGAGCAACCGGGAAGCACATTTGCAAACGCGGTCAGAACCGGATCTGATGGGGATCAAACAGATGCGCATCGTTTTCGCTGCAGCGTGAAGTATTTCAACCGAGACGCTAACAAGCCTCGCCTCAACATTATCAGCATGAAGGTGAAAGTTCAGATTGGTTTCTCTTTAACTGCTTCAGGATCTGCCGCAGAGGAATGTTCTCCACCGCCCAGGTGATGGACTCGTCCGGTCAGAACCACCCGGACCAGCCGACAAGATTCAAATCACACTTTTCAACTGTCACAATCAAAAGGAAAATGTGACTCAGGCGTGTTTCCATCTACTGGTTTGAATCGCACAGAGCGTGGCTCCATCAGATGGCGACGCTACGCATGGCTGGAGTGGACAGGAAGTAGATGTTGCAAGAGTCCAGAATGGAGGTTTGGTTCCTCTGGTTAAGGCACAGACACACACCAGCGGACAGACATGTTTGCAACTTCAGAGGTTACTCAGCAAGTGTGTTTTAATTGAGAACTTCGGAATGAGGAGAAGATTTTGGGGCAGACAGAGTCTACAGCTGCACACCCACCTCTGTGGTCCACGAGGGACCGGACGGCAGAGGTGGGCACGGGAACCGTTAATCCCACAATGCACTTTGGTTCCGGGAGGACGGAGAGGATGGATTCCAGGAAGGATCGCTGTGACATCAGGGGAGGAGGAAAACGTAGCAACCCAGCATCCAAGAGGACGAGGTCAGGGAGATGGACAGCAACTTTCCCTTCACTTCCCTGGCCACTGGAGGACAGATCCCTACCGGATCCCTTCCACAGATCCTTACTACAAACCCCTACCACAGATCCCTACCAGAGATCCCTTCCAGAGATCCCTTCCACAGATCCTTACCACAGATCCTTACCAAGGATCCCTACCAGAGATCCCTTCCACAGATCCTTACCACAGATCCTTACCAGAGATCCTTACCACAGATCCTTACAAGAGATTCTTACCACAGATCCCTACCAGAGATCCTTACCAGAGATTCTTACCACAGATCCTTACCAGAGATTCTTACCACAGATCCCTACCACAGATCCTTACCAGAGATTCTTACCACAGATCCCTAAAAGAGATCCCTACCACAGATCCCTACCACAGATCCTTACCAGAGATTCTTACCACAGATCCCTACCACAGATCCTTACCAGAGATTCTTACCACAGATCCCTACCACAGATCCTTACCAGAGATCCCTACCACAGATCCCTAAAAGAGATCCCTACCACAGATCCCTACCACAGATCCCTAAAAGAGATCTGTACCACAGATCCTTACCACAGATCCTTACCACAGATCCCTACCACAGATCCCTACCAGAGATCTGTACCACAGATCCTTAATACAGATCCTTACCAGAGATCCCTACCACAGATCCTTACCAGAGATCCCTACCACAGATCCCTAAAAGAGATCCCTACCACAGATCCCTACCACAGATCCCTAAAAGAGATCTGTACCACAGATCCCTACCACAGATCCTTACCACAGATCCCTACCACAGATCCCTACCAGAGATCTGTACCACAGATCCTTAATACAGATCCTTACCAGAGATTCTTACCACAGATCCCTACCACAGATCCCTAAAAGAGATCCCTACCACAGATCCCTACCACAGATCCCTAAAAGAGATCTGTACCACAGATCCCTACCACAGATCCTTACCAGAGATCCTTACCAGAGATCCCTACCACAGATCCTTAATACAGATCCTTACCAGAGATCCCTACCACAGATCCTTACCAGAGATCCCTACCACAGATCCCTTCCAGAGATCCCTAGCAGAGACCAACGCTGAGAGCGATGCCAAACTCTGTCAGCGTTTGTTTGCTGCAAACAATCATGACCTGTACTAAGGTTTTTCTTGGTGGTTGTAGATGTTTCCTTGTTTTACTGGTTTCAGGTCGATTCTAAAACCCGGATCATGAACTGGTTCGACTCACTAGACTTTGTCTAAAAGGGCCTAGATGTAACTGTCCCTGTTAAATCCATCAGTTTTGTCTCATTACTGCTGATAAATCAAGATGACTAACAATATTTTATACCAACAAACATTATAAAACCCTCAAGTTATTCTAAAACCATCTATTCTGGCCTTATTTAATCCTTATTTCTTATCTTGTCCCCATGATGAGAATATTTCTCTCCTACAGGACAAACACCTCTTACCTCAAACTCTGAAATCTGCAGCAAGGAAACTGTCTCCTGGCCTCTGATTGGTCACTTCCTGCTCTGAGGAAAGTTCCCCTTTTTGTGGTTTTACAACCTCCTGCTCATTTTACGCAAGATTCACACAACAAAAAAACTGAGATTATCTCACCCTTAATTCTTTTGGTTAAGGGAGAGGTAATCTGTTGGATCTGAGTTATTGTGACAGGATGTCTAACAGGAACAATCCAGGTTTAGTAGAAACCTGAAAACCTTCCAAATGCAGATCATCATCCTAACGATCACAAAGTTTTAATTCACATTAAACTGCTTGTTTCATTAGTGGAAATGTGGTGAAGAGCCACAGGACAACATGACGGAGAAACCATCAAATTTATGATAAATCGTTTTTTATTAAACTTTATTTCTGACACAATCGTTTACAAGAAGCAATAAAAGAGTTTCAGTAAAGATCTGACTTTCTAATGTTACACAGATAAAGTGAGGAAAATGTTTATTTTCACTGATTAAAGTCAAATATCTTCATCTCTCTCATCCTCCTCCAGGGACGCTGGATGTTTGGCTCTTCCACTTCCCAACACAGAAGCAGAAACGTATTACAATACCAATTATTATTGTTTTAAATATCTGAACCAATAGACAATAATTGAATTGAACTTGGTCACACTTAGATTTCTGCCAGTATCCATCATCTATCAGAAATCACTTCACGCTCTGCTTCATTCTCCTTCTTCCTCGTTTTTTCTTTTCTTGATTTACTGAAACAGAACAAGCATTTTTTATTTTTCGGGGGGATTTATGAGGAAAAATAAAGGAAACGTCACTCACATTACTGGGAACCGAGCCGGGAAGAACCGCGGTCCACTCTTGTAGATTCGGCTCTCAATCCTCGTTCTGGAAGGGATTTCTGCAACGGATGCAGTGAAATATGATCGTATAACATTTCTATTGCTTTTGTTCAATCCTGTGAACAGAGGATTCATGAGATCCTATAATGCTTCCTATAATGTTGCAGTTCAAACACAAACAGACCAGTAAATTAGCTATTTTACCAATTATCGTTCCATGTTCTTCATTGGTGTGCACCATCACTTCCATTAGCCCAAAAGCCAAGGTGCAGTCTGTGGGAACGGTGAACTGGGTTTCCTCTTTCCTGACTTTCTGAAACACGAGAATGCGGCAGATTGAACAGATTTAGCTGAAAACCCTCCAAATTTACAAAGTCTACATGCGAGAAAATGTTAGGACAATGAGACGTCACATCCTCCGATCTTCAAACGGATCAGGATCCTACTGACCTTGGCCGTGACGGCGAGGGATTTTACGTAGCCTTTCCCCGAAGCTTTGCTGCGAAGCGTCACAGAGGACGAGTTGTAGAAGATCTGGTGAACAAACGCCAGTTTCTCCATGGTCCGTATCCTCAAGTCGTCCTGGAACTCTTCCTTGACCTTCCTGAAGAAACAAGAAATCAATCGGAATCAGGCAGCAAAGGTCACCAGGCCTCCATCAGTCGTCTTTACCGCTTTGTCACCGGCTCGTCTTTCTTGGCCAACAACGCTTTCAGCTTTTTCAAGTCCACTACGTCTTTCTTCACGGTGAAGGACGTCGCCGAGTCCTGAGTGGTCGAATTGCCGGAGACGCCTCTGTCAGCAAGAACACCGGCCGAGTTGTCTTCGGTATTTTCCGTGCGAGAGGTGACGTTCACCAGGATGGTGATGTCTTTCCTCACTAGATCTGGAAGGAACACAGGTTGGTGTCAGACGTTCAGCCAGATGCTCAGAAGCAGAGGAACGTCGAGGAACTCAGACCTGCAGGGTTTATCTCGGCGTCAGTCAGGACATCCAGAATCGTCTGCTCCATAAACGTGTACTTTATGGTTTGTTTTAAGAGAGGTTTGCGGATCTTAACCAGACTCAACAACTCAACCTGCTCGTTCAGATTCCCGTTATGGACGAGATCTTTTTCAGCTCCCAGACAGTTGAGAATCGACTGGGCCTTTTTTGCAAACATCTGTAGAAACGAAAGCAGGTTTAGAAGAAGATCGACAGGGATTAACGTGAGTTCAGCCGGCAGAACCCGATCTTACCTTGATGCCGCTGCAGGGACGGAGCTGCACATGCAGCAGAGGAGGAGCTGCACAGCTTTTATACTCGGCTGGGCAGCGTTCCTGCACCTTACCGAACTATCTGATCAGATAAACCCGTCAGACCAGAAAATTATCTTTAAAGAAATAAAGGTTTCAATTGAGCAAAGGGTTTTTCAGCTCGTTATTGAACTGTGGGCCCAAAGCCAGGGGCATGAAGACATGTTCACACTGCAGAAATACAGAGTCTTACCAAGGATTTATGTCTAGTTTCTAGTGGAAATAGCTCAAAACTAACTTACATGTAACTTTCTGACAAAATATAGGAGCTTCTTTTAAGTAAATATTAATAAAAAGCTCCAGTTTCACTGGCAGCTGGTGTTAAAGTAACACTTTTGAAAGTGTTAAAAAATTGACACCCATATTTTTGTTAAATTAACGTTGGTCTATAAAGTGAAACGTGTTTAAGAAAAGCTAAACTTTAAATTTCTGTGTATTGTTTTGAATATTTTCCACTGGATTTGATTGATATTGACACCTTGTGGGTCAATTATTTACTTTTTTAACACCACATTGTGTTTTGTGATCAACACTACACCGGTGTTACTTTTAACATATTTAACACCGTTGTAAATGTTAATGTGACACTCTGTAGTGTTGAATTTAACACCAGCTGACTTGGACACATATAGACACTATTGGGTGTTAATTCAACACTGGCATTTTTACTGTGTGTGGGGAAAATGTGAAATAAGTGAAATAATCTTCCAGTGGGGCTAGTAAATATCAATATTAAGGAACATTTGGAACAATTAAAACAATCTCCGATATCTTGCTAGAAAGTTACTTGTAAGTTTGTTTTGTCTTAATTAAAAGTGTCACTTTCACCAAAACCCAGACAGCTGTGAAACGTGGCGGCTGCACCATGGCGTGAGAAGCTGCATTGTTCAGAAACATGCATGACGGCAGCTGTGCAGATCGAGGTTATCAGATGCAGAACATGTGCATGAAGATACGCAGCTGAGATCTGAAACACGCAGACTGAACGCCGCGGCTTCCCGTCAGACAGACAGGAAGTCACAGCGTCTTCTGTTTCCACCTCATCCTACAACTGGTCACATTTAAAGAAGGGACTAGTCAAAGTTTCTCACCAGGCATTTGGTGTCTCACGCTCTCGGTTCATCAAATCAGAACTCTGAACATGAGAACATGACCAAACGCAGGAAGATTTCAGTCAAACAAGACGTTTCTGATGAAATCTGTCAAACCAGCCTGTTCCCCTCCTGGCCTGTGGCGGCGCTGCGCCAAGAACCACTGAAGGAAACGACACTAAAACCTCCGAAGACGCTGAGAGCAACTTCCTGTTTCACCAGATGGAAACAAGATGAAGGTGTCAGATTTTAGAAGTTGGAGGATTTCTCTTTAGGCTAAGGACGCATTAGCTTTGGTTGCATTTTACCCAGAATGCCCTGCGCTGTAGTCCACTTCCTTCTTTTGGTTCGGTCTCCGGTCCGCTTGGCGTTCAAATTCAGTTCGAGGTCTGGAGGACCAGAATTAGCTTAGCATTCACACCAGAACTGGCGGTTAGAGGATTTCTCTTAAGGCTAAAGACCAGGAGACATTTCTGATGCTAGCGCTAGACTAGCACATTAGCTTTGGTTGCATTTTACCCAGAATGCCCTGCGCTGTAGTCCACTTCCTTCTTTTGGTTCGGTCTCCGGTCCGCTTGGCGTTCACATTCAGTTCGAGGTCTGGAGGACCAGAATTAGCTTAGCATTCACACCAGAACTGGCGGTTAGAGGATTTCTCTTGAGGCTAAAGACCAGGAGACATTTCTGATGCTAGCGCTAGACTAGCACATTAGCTTTGGTTGCATTTTACCCAGAATGCCCTGCGCTGTAGTCCACTTCCTTCTTTTGGTTCGGTCTCCGGTCCGCTTGGCGTTCACATTCAGTTCGAGGTCTGGAGGACCAGAATTAGCTTAGCATTCACACCAGAACTGGCGGTTAGAGGATTTCTCTTGAGGCTAAAGACCAGGAGACATTTCTGATGCTAGCGCTAGACTAGCACATTAGCTTTGGTTGCATTTTACCCAGAATGCCCTAAGCTGTAGTCCACTTCCTGCTTTAGAGTGGCTTTTTTATGATTCACTCACTGGACAGGAGAACTGCTGCGTGTTCCAGCATGGACCAGTCTTTATTTTCAGACAGAACACAGTTAGCAGAGGAAACTGAACATTTTCTGTTCTACAACCGAGGCTTCGGAGACCAAACAGAGAAAGTCTCCAGACTTCACGTCACCAGGAGCAGCAAAAACCACAAAGTCACATGACCAACTAACCCAGAGAATAGAAAAAAAAACATCATATACACATTTATACCGTCATCCTTCATCAGCATCGTTGTGTTTGTGTAGAGCCTGGAGTCCCTCAGGGCCGAGTGTTCGAACCGTTTTATTCCCAGGTTACAAACGAACAAACCGTTTTATTAACCTGGTGTCGTACAAACTTCCGAAATCATCGTCAGGTTTTAGTTTTACCTGGATTTAAGCGATTATGAAGTGATGAATTATCTGTTTTTTACACGTTAAAACTACAAAATCCTTCCAGTCAGCAGATGAGACGTTATTTCAGGTCAGTGCAAATTATTTATAACCGTTCAGGATTTCACTAGGACAACACCAACGTGGGGGACGAAACTGAGTATAAATACAGCGAAATGTGAAGTTCATCAGTGGAGGATGGGTGTGCAGGAAACCGGCTTCATCGCTCATAAATAATCAGGAGAATCCTTCAGGTTGCTGACCTCAGGGGTCAGAGGTCAGCAGCATGCGTGGTCGGGAGGGGAGCTGCAGCCGAGACGCTAAACGTCGTCAAATATCCGATTCCGAGACGAAGACATGGAGAGGTAACGTCCGCCTGCGGGCCTGGAAATACAGGAAATACTGAATTATTACGAACGCAGAGCTGCATGGAGCAGGAGATACAAGGGGATCAGGTGTGAATGAGCCAGGTGTGAATGAGCCAGGTGTGAATGAAACAGGTGTGTGACTGAACCAGGTGTGACTGTCTGAACCAGGTGTGTGACTGAACCAGGTGTGACTGAACCAGCTGTGACTGTCTGAACCAGGTGTGACTGAACCAGGTGTGTGACTGAACCAGGTGTGACTGGACCAGCTGTGTCTGACTGAACCAGGTGTGTGACTGAACCAGGTGTGTGACTGAACCAGGTGTGACTGGACCAGCTGTGACTGTCTGAACCAGGTGTGACTGAACCAGGTGTGTGACTGAACCAGGTGTGACTGGACCAGCTGTGTCTTACTGAACCAGGTGTGACTGAACCAGGTGTGTGACTGGACCAGCTGTGACTGTCTGAACCAGGTGTGACTGGACCAGCTGTGACTGACCCAGCTGTGTCTGACTGAACCAGGTGTGTCTGAACCAGGTGTGTGACTGAACCAGCTGTGACTGAACCAGCTGTGTCTGACTGAACCAGGTGTGACTGGAGCAGCTGTGACTGTCTGAAACCAGGTGTGACTGACCCAGGTGTGTCTGACTGAACCAGGTGCGACTGAACCAGCTTTGACTGTCTGAACCAGGTGTGACTGACCCAGGTGTGACTGTCTGAACCAGGTGTGACTGAAACAGGTGTGACTGAACCAGCTTTGACTGTCTGAACCAGGTGTGACTGACCCAGGTGTGACTGACTGAACCAGGTGTGACTGACTGAACCAGGTGTGACTGAACCAGGTGTGACTGACTGAACCAGGTGTGACTGAACCAGCTGTGACTGTCTGAACCAGGTGTGTCTGACTGAACCAGGTGTGACTGAACCAGGTGTGTGACTGGACCAGCTGTGTCTGACTGAACCAGGTGTGACTGGAGCAGCTGTGACTGTCTGAACCAGGTGTGACTGAACCAGGTGTGAGACTGACCCAGCTGTGTCTGACTGAACCAGGTGTGACTGAACCAGCTTTGACTGTCTGAACCAGGTGTGACTGACCCAGGTGTGACTGACTGAACCAGGTGTGACTGAACCAGCTGTGACTGAACCAGCTGTGTCTGACTGAACCAGCTGTGTTTGAACCAGGTGTGACTGACTGAACCAGCTGTGTTTGAACCAGGTGTGACTGGACCAGCTGTGACTGTCTGAACCAGCTGTGTCTGACTGAACCAGGTGTGACTGAACCAGGTGTGTGACTGGACCAGCTGTGTCTGACTGAACCAGGTGTGACTGGAGCAGCTGTGACTGTCTGAACCAGGTGTGACTGAACCAGGTGTGACTGTCTGAACCAGGTGTGACTGAACCAGCTGTGACTGTCTGAACCAGGTGTGACTGAACCAGCTGTGTCTGACTGAACCAGGTGTGACTGAACCAGCTTTGACTGTCTGAACCAGGTGTGACTGACCCAGGTGTGACTGTCTGAACCAGGTGTGACTGAACCAGCTGTGACTGTCTGAACCAGGTGTGACTGAACCAGCTGTGACTGTCTGAACCAGGTGTGTCTGAACCAGCTGTGTCTGACTGAACCAGCTGTGACTGAACCAGCTGTGTCTGACTGAACCAGGTGTGACTGGACCAGCTGTGACTGGACCAGCTGTGACTGTCTGAACCAGGTGTGACTGAACCAGGTGTGTGACTGAACAAGCTGTGACTGTCTGAACCAGGTGTGACTGACACAGGTGTGACTGACCCAGCTGTGTCTGACTGAACCAGGTGTGTGACTGAACCAGGTGTGACTGAACCAGCTGTGACTGACTGAACCAGGTGTGACTGAACCAGGTGTGACTGACTGAACCAGGTGTGACTGACTGAACCAGGTGTGACTGACTGAACCAGGTGTGACTGAACCAGCTGTGACTGACTGAACCAGGTGTGACTGAACCAGCTGTGACTGTCTGAACCAGGTGTGACTGAACCAGCTGTGACTGAACCAGCTGTGACTGTCTGAACCAGGTGTGACTGAACCAGCTGTGACTGAACCAGGTGTGACTGAACCAGCTGTGACTGAACCAGGTGTGACTGAACCAGCTGTGACTGAACCAGCTGTGACTGAACAATGTGTGACTGAACCAGGTGTGTGTCGGACGTCCTGTCTACCTGCCGGCCTCGGCCTCCAGGCTATCGTCCGTCAGGGCCTCGGCGTTGAAGTCCAGCGGTTCGGCGTCCTGCAGCAGCTCGATCCTGTCCCTCTCCGCCCGGCCGCCGCCGGCGCCGCGACAATACTTCACCTCTGCGGGCCACAAACGGGTCCAGTCAGGGTTCTGCAGGGATCCGGTTTCGCTCCGGTTCCGGTTCTGACTCACGTCTGTCCCTGCTGGACTCGGAGTAGCTGGTCTCCGTCATCTCGTGGCTGCCACGGTTCCTGGCCGCCATGTCCTCCCTCTGGTTGCCGTAGCGATCCTTCCACTCCTGAAACACAGACAGACGCAGTGAGGCGTTTCCCCCAGCAGGGGGCGGCGAAGCGCCAGGTGAGCCACTCGTTCTTCCTCTCACTCTCCGTCGGTTCTCTCCGTCCTCGATCCTCTGCCTCTTCCTCCTCTCTGTGGAGAGAGAAACCGGCGTGAGGAACATTCTGGTTCGCTTTGATTTCGACCATCTTTACTTCCGCGCTGACTGACTGAGCCAGGTGTGACTGACTGAACCAGCTGTGACTGACTGAACCAGGTGTGACTGACTGAACCAGGTGTGACTGACTGAACCAGGTGTGACTGACTGAACCAGCTGTGACTGACTGAACCAGCTGTGACTGACTGAACCAGCTGTGACTGACTGAACCAGGTGTGACTGACTGAACCAGGTGTGACTGACTGAACCAGGTGTGACTTACTGAACCAGGTGTGACTGACTGAACCAGCTGTGACTGACTGAACCAGCTGTGACTGACTGAACCAGGTGTGACTGACTGAACCAGGTGTGACTGACTGAACCAGGTGTGACTTACTGAACCAGGTGTGACTGAACCAGGTGTGACTGAAACAGGTGTGACTGAACCAGGTGTGACTGAACCAGGTGTGTGACTGAACCAGGTGTGACTGACTGAACCAGGTGTGACTGAGCCAGGTGTGACTGAAACAGGTGTGACTGAACCAGGTATGACTGACTGAAACAGGTGTGACTGAACCAGGTGTGACTGAACCAGGTGTGTGACTGAACCAGGTGTGACTGACTGAACCAGGTGTGACTGAGCCAGGTGTGACTGACTGAACCAGGTGTGACTGAACCAGGTGTGACTGACTGAACCAGGTGTGACTGAACCAGGTGTGACTGACTGAACCAGGTGTGACTGAACCAGGTGTGACTGACTGAACCAGGTGTGACTGAACCAGGTGTGACTGACTGAACCAGGTGTGACTGAACCAGGTGTGACTGACTGAAACAGGTGTGACTGAACCAGGTGTGACTGACTGAACCAGGTGTGACTGAACCAGGTGTGACTGACTGAAACAAGTGTGACTGAACCAGGTGTGACTGAAACAGGTGTGACTGAACCAGGTATGACTGACTGAAACAGGTGTGACTGAACCAGGTGTGACTGAACCAGGTGTGTGACTGAACCAGGTGTGACTGAACCAGGTGTGTGACTGAACCAGGTGTGACTGACTGAACCAGGTGTGACTGAACCAGGTGTGACTGACTGAAACAGGTGTGACTGAACCAGGTGTGACTGACTGAACCAGGTGTGACTGAACCAGGTGTGACTGACTGAACCAGGTGTGACTGAACCAGGTGTGACTGACTGAAACAAGTGTGACTGAACCAGGTGTGACTGAAACAGGTGTGACTGAACCAGGTATGACTGACTGAACCAGGTGTGTGACTGAACCAGGTGTGACTGAACCAGGTGTGTGACTGAACCAGGTGTGACTGACTGAACCAGGTGTGACTGAACCAGGTGTGACTGACTGAAACAGGTGTGACTGAACCAGGTGTGACTGACTGAACCAGGTGTGACTGAACCAGGTGTGTGACTGACTGAACCAGGTGTGTGACTGACTGAACCAGGTGTGACTGACTGAACCAGGTGTGACTGAAACAGGTGTGACTGAACCAGGTGTGACTGAAACAGGTGTGTGACTGAACCAGGTGTGACTGACTGAACCAGGTGTGACTGAACCAGGTGTGTGACTGACTGACTCACCGCGCCGGATCAGCTCCTTCCCCTCGTCGATGAGGTCAGAGGCCATCCCGCTGTCGTCCATGAACTGCTGGAAGCCCAGGAGGTTCAGGCAGCGCGTTCCCAGGCTGGGTAAGAGCAACGAGGACACCGTTAGAGGGGCGGCGAGTTCTTCCTGTCCGGGTCAGAGGTCAAAGGTCGCCGACCTGAAGTAGGTGGCGATGCAGAGGATGACGATCAGCATGGGGTAGTAGATGTAGAAGCCGTTGGCGATGAAGGACAGGACGCGCATGGAGCCCATGATCTGAAACGCAGAGGAGGAGCTGAGCCCGGTTCTGGTTCCGATGGGCCCAGACGGCTCGGTTCTGGACGGGGAGGCCTCACCGAGGTGTAGGCGGTGGGCAGCTTCTGGCGGTGGGAGATGGCCGAGTCCATGTGGATCAGACCCAGGAAGTTCAGGCAGAGAGGAGGAGTGAGGCGGCAGAAGAGCCTGAGGAGCCAGAGGTCAGGACGGGGTCCAGACTGGGTCAGGACCGGGTCAGGACTGGGTCAGGACCGGGTCAGGACGGGGTCAAGGTCGGGTCAAGACTGGGTCAGGACCGGGTCAGGACGGGGTCAAGACTGGGTCAGGACCGGGTCAGGACGGGGTTTCGGGTCAGGATGGGGTCAGGACCGGGTCAGGGCGGGGACGGGGTCAGGACCGGGTCTGGGTCTGGACCAGTTCTTGGTCAGGACCGGGTCAGAACCGGGTCTGGTTCAGGACCGGGTCCGGGTCAGATCTGGGTGAGGGTCTGGACCAGGTCTTGGTCAGAACCAGGTCAGAACCGGATCTGGGTCAGGACCAGGTCCGGGTCAGATCTGGGTCTGGGTCAGAACCGGGTCAAGTCTGGGTTTGGGTCAGGACCGGGTCCGGATCAGGACCGGGTCCGGGTCAGGACGGGGTCTGGGTCAGGGTCAGGACGGGGTCAAGACTGGGTCAGGACCGGGTCAGGACGGGGTCAGGACCGGGTCAGAACCGGGTCTGGTTCAGGACCGGGTCCGGGTCAGATCTGGGTCTGGGTCAGAACCGGGTCAAGTCTGGGTTTGGGTCAGGACCGGGTCCGGGTCAGAGTCAGAACCGGGTCAGGGTCAGGACCAGGACCGGGTGAGGACTGGGTCAGAACCGGGTCTGCCTCAGATCCGGATCAGAACCCAGAACCACCCGTAAACCCAGAACCGGGTCAGCAGCGTTTCAAACATTAGATTTAAAAAAACAATAGAAACGAAATAAGATGAAAGAAAAACACAAACGAATAAAACCGAAATGTAACTAGGGAGCCTGCAGCGCCGCCACTGACATGCCGCTGAACTGCAGGCTGTAGGCGTCCGTCTGGTGGTGGGAGGCCAGGTAGTAGTAGTTAAAGACCCGGATCCGGAACACCGTGGAGTAAACGCAGGTGCAGAGGAAGAAGATGGTGACGAAGCACGCCATCTGGTGGACACACAGAACATTACCGGGTCGGGACGCGATCCAAGAGTTCCTACGGTGCCGGAACCCGGGACCCGATCCACGGACTCACGGCTCGGGGACGCGATCCACGGACTCACGGGTCCGGGACATGATCCACGGACCCACGGGTCCGGGTCGGGATCCGATCCACAGACTCATGGCTCCGGGACCCGATCCACATACCCATGGCTCCGGGATGCAATCCACGGACTCACGGGTCCGGGACATGATCCACGGACCCACGGGTCCGGGTCGGGACCCGATCCACATACCCATGGCTCCGGAATGCAATCCACGGACTCACAGGTCCGGGACCCGATCCACGGATCCATGGGTCCGGGTCGGGACCCAATCCACGGACTCACAGGTCCGGGACCCGATCCACGGATCCATGGGTCCGGGTCGGGATCCGGTCCACGGACCCATGGCTCCAGGATGCAATACACGGACTCACGGGTGCGGGACGCGATCCACGGAACCACGGCTCCTGGTCGGGATCCGATCCACGGACCCACGGTTCCGGGACCCGATCCACGGACCCACGGAATGTTTTTGTCAGCAGCAGGACAGGAAGTGGGGTCCGGGTCAGAGGTCAGGGTAAACGGGCCGGTACCAGCGGGTCGGTCCAAACGTTCTGTTCCACGATCCTTACATAACAGAAACAGAACATCCTGCTGAGGCAACGCTGAGCAGGCAGAAGTACTGCACTAGACTAAACTATGCTAAGCTAAGCTAAGCTGAGCTAAGCTAAACTGAGCTAAACTAAAATAAGCTAAGCTGAACTAAGCTGAGCTAAGCTAAACTAAACCCAAACAGAACTAAACTAAGCTAAATTAAACTAAACTAAACTAAACTGAACTAAGCTAAACTAAGCTGAGCTAAGTTAAACTAAGCTAAGCTGAGCTAAGCTAAACTAAACCCAAACAGAACCAAACTAAACTAAGCTAAGATAAACTAAACTAAGCTGAGCTAAACTAAGCTAAACTAAACCCAAACAGAACCAAACTAAGCTAAGCTAAGCTAAACTAAACCCAAACAGAACCAAACTAAACTAAACCAAGCTAAATTAATCTAAACTAAGCTAAGCTAAACCCAAACAGAACCAAACTAAACTAAGCTAAGTTAAACTAAACTGAGCTAAACTAAGCTAAGTTAAACTAAACTGAGCTAAACTAAGCTAATCTAAACTAAGCTAAACTAAACCCAAACAGAACCAAACTAAACTAAACCAAGCTAAGCTAAACTAAGCTAAGCTGATCTAAATTAACTAAACTAAACCAAGCTAAATTAAACTAAACTAAGCTAAGCTAAACCCAAACAGAACCAAACTAAACTAAGCTAAGTTAAACTAAACCCAAACAGAACCAAACTAAACTAATCTAAACTAAGCTAAGCTAAACCCAAACAGAACTAAACTAAACTGAACTAAGATAAGCTAAACTAAGCTGAGCTCAGTTAAACTAAGCTAAGCTGAGCTAAGCTAAACTAAACCCAAACAGAACCAAACTAAACTAAGCTAAGCTAAACTAAACCCAAACAGAACTAAACTAAGCTACATTAAACTAAACTAAACTAAACTGAACTAAGCTAAGCTAAACTAAGCTGAGCTAAGTTAAACTAAGCTAAGCTGAGCTAACCTAAACTAAACCCAAACAGAACCAAACTAAACTAACCCAACAGAACTAAACTAAGCTAAATTAAACTAAACTAAACTAAACTGAACTAAGCTAAACTAAGCTGAGCTAAGTTAAACTAAGCCAAACTGAGCTAAACTAAACTAAGCTAAACCCAAACAGAACCAAATAAACTAAGCTAAGATAAACTAAACTAAGCTAAGCTGAGCTAAACTAAGCTAAATTAAACCCAAACAGAACCAAACTAAACTAAACTAAGCTAAATTAATCTAAGCTAAGCTAAACCAAACAGAACCAAACTAAGCTAAGCTAAACTAAACCCAAACAAAACTAAACTAAACCAAGCAATATTAATCTAAGCTACGCTAAGCTAATCTAAACTAAGCTAAACTAAACCCAAACAGAACCAAACTAAACTAAACCAAGCTAAATTAATCTAACTAAGCTAAAGCTAAAACCAAACAGAACCAAAACTAATCTAAACCAAGCTAAGCTAAACTAAGCTAAGCTGATCTAAATTAACTAAACTAAACCAAGCTAAATTAAACTAAACTAAGCTAAGCTAAACCCAAACAGAACCAAACAAAGCTAAGCTAAACTAAACCAAACAGAACCAAACTAAACTAAGCTAAGTTAAACTAAACTGAGCTAAACTAAGCTAATCTAAAACTAAGCTAAACTAAACCCAAACAGAACCAAACATAAACTAAACCAAGCTAAATTAATCTAAACTATAAGCTAAGCTAAAACCCAAACAGAACCAAACTAAACTAAACCAAGCTAAGCTAAACTAAGCTAAGCTGATCTAAATTAACTAAACTAAACCAAGCTAAATTAAACTAAACTAAGCTAAGCTAAACCCAAACAGAACCAAACTAAACCATGTTAAGCTAAACTAAGCTAAACTATGCCCAAACAGAACCAAACTAAACTAAACCAACCTAAATTGAGCTAAACTAAGCTAAGCTAAGCTAAACCCAAACAGAACGAAACTAAACTAAGTTAAGCTAAACTAAACTAAGCCAAACTGAGCTAAACTAAACTAAGCTAAACTAAACCAACCTAAATTGAGCTAAACTAAGCTAAGCTGATCTAAATTAACTAAACTAAACCAAGATAAATTAAACTAAACTAAGCTAAGCTAAACCCAAACAGAACCAAACTAAACTAAACCAAGCTAAGCTAAACTAAGCTAAGCTGAATTAAATTAACTAAACTAAACCAAGCTTAATTAAACTAAGCTAAACTAAACACAAACAGAACCAAACTAAACTAAACCAACCTAAATTGAGCTAAACTAAGCTAAGCTAAGCTAAACCCAAACAGAACCTAACTAAACTAAGTTAAGCTAAACTAAACTAAGCCAAACTGAGCTAAACTAAACTAAGCTAAACCCAAACAGAACCAAACTAAGCTAAGCTAAGCTAAACTAAACCCAAACAGAACCAAATTAACTAAACCAAGCAAAGCTAAACTAAGCTAAGCTGATCTAAGCTAAGTTAAACTAAACTGAGCTAAACTAAGCTAATCTAAACTAAGCTAAACTAAACCCAAACAGAACCAAACTAAACTAAACCAAGCTAAGCTAAACTAAGCTAAGCTGATCTAAATTAACTAAACTAAACCAAGCTAAATTAAACTAAACTAAGCTAAGCTAAACCCAAACAGAACTAAACTAAACCATGTTAAGCTAAACTAAGCTAAACTATGCCCAAACAGAACCAAACTAAACTAAACCAACCTAAATTGAGCTAAACTAAGCTAAGCTAAGCTAAGCTAAACCCAAAACAGAACCAAACTAAACTAAGTTAAGTTAAACTAAACTAAGCTGCTTCTTCTTCTTCTTCTGCTTCTGCTTCTTCTTCTTTTTCGTCTGCTTCTGCTTCTTCTTCTTCTGCTTCTGTTTCTTCTTCTTCTGCTTCTTTTTCTTCTTCTTCTGCTTCTTCTTCTGCTTCTGCTTCTTCTTCTGCTTCTTCTTCTTCTTCTTCTTCTGCTTCTTCTTCTTCTGCTTCTTCTTCTTCTTCTTCTGCTTCTTCTTCTGCTTCTTCTTCTTCTTCTGCTTCTGCTTCTTCTTTTTCTTCTTCTTCTTCTTCTTCTTCTTCTGCTTCTGCTTCTTTTTCTTCTTCTTCTGCTTCTTCTTCTGCTTCTGCTTCTTCTTCTTCTTCTTCTGCTTCTGCTTCTTCTTCTTCTTCTTCTTCTTCTGTGGAGCAATTCTGACCTGAGAGTTTCCAGTTTACAGTGAGGACTCTTCAGCCCAGCAGTCAGCAGCTCCACTCCTGAATGTCTTAGCCCGTTGTAACTCAGGTCCAACTTTCTCAGACTACAGGGCTGACAGCTGAGGACTGAGGACAGAGCTGACTTCAGAGGACAAACCACCGGGACGCTCCGTCTTGCTTCTGGGTTTGCTGGCTATTTTTCCCGGCCAGTGAACTATTGCGCCACCCAGTGGTCCTTTTTCAGACCACTTAGTCTCCTGTACCGTTCAAAAACGCACAATATGTCTATAAATAATTTTAGGATATTATAAGGAAGTGCTGAGATGTATCGTTTTCCAGCAAACTAACGTATTTGCCACTTCGGCACAGTGAGAAACGTCAGAGAATAAAAACACTAGACTCCGAGCAAAACTCAGATGTCCCAGCTTTTACTAGCATGTAAACGCACCATCTACACACAAATCTTGGAGCTTCCAGAGGCGTGAAATGAGTCTCAAAAATAGTTGTGCACTCGGAACCGGATTTGTGTGTAAATGCAGTTTTGTGCGTGCGTAACAGGTGATTTGTGTGTGACTTTTTCAACATGTATAGGCGTAGGAGAAGGTTTATTTTATTTTTAAGTTTTACAAATCAAGTATTACGCACGCACAAATCTTTTTACGCACGCACAAATCTTTTTACGCACGCACAAATCATTTTACGCACGCACAAATCTTTTTGAGACTATGTTCACTCCATATGTTTTTTACTGACCAACCTTTTTAAAATCTTGGTGAATGAATCAGGTTTTAGCTTTTATGGAGAGAGGGTTTCAGACAAGGCCTCAGGAAATGGTAAGCCCATCTAGCAGCACCAAGATAATCTAAAACATCAATCCAACCATTGTAAAAATAGTCATGTTGGTAAGTTGTAGTGGCACAGGGGTTAAGTACCACCCACATATGGAGGCCTTAGTCCTCGACGTGGCCGTTGCAGGTTCAATTCCTGGCCCGGCAATCTTTGCCCCATGTCTTCCCCCTTCTCTCATTACCAACTTTCCTGTGAACTAACTATGAAATAAAGGTCACTAGAGCTCATAAAACTTTAAAAAAGTAATGTTAAGTTCAACTAATAAAAAAACTATTTTCCTTTACGCTGCTACTGAACTTATAAAATGCTTGATTTCTGAGAACCACAGATTGAGAGTATCATTGAGAAATCAAGATCTGTGCCTTTATTTAGATGGATGCACAGTGTTTTTATATCAGACTACATGTGTTGTGTAAATATAATGGGGCTGTTTAATAAACAGTTGAGTCTTGCAGAGCAACCTTTGTATGTTTCTTCTGCTGAACCTAAATTATCACACATTATACTTGTTATTTTTAAGATAAAAAAATCACAAAAGGAATTTTTTGTAGTGTACAACACTACAACAGCACTAGTTGGTAACAATTCAGGTTTAGAGAAAAATAAATATTAATCAGCACCTAAGTAAGTTTGATACAGAGCCTCCCAAACTATTCACAGCCCCTAAAATCTTTGACCTGTTCGAATGTTGCAAGCAGAAACTTCAGTATGTTTAATTCAGTCTTTATGCCAACATAAAAACATGGACCTTTATATAGATTTACAAGAAGTGCTTTAATTTAAAAATATAAAAAACAGCCAGGAGAACCTTGGTAGCTCTGAAGGAGTGAGAGAATGTTTTTAAAGGACGGCTAATAATTAAACCCTTATGGAAGTAGTTTAGCAAAGTTCCAGGAAGGTGAAAGAATCTGTTGAGTGAACAATTATTAGTAATGGATTTCCACAAATCTTTCCTTTAGTGGCAAGAAGAAAGTCATTATTAGGAGAGAAGCCTAAGACATCCTCTTTACAGTTTCCTAAGTCATATGGGAGACAGAGCAATTTGGTAAAGAAGGTGATCTGATCAGAGGACAGAGCTGAACTTTTTGAACTAAAGGTTAAATTAACACCCTGCACACTGTTCTGTGGAGATGCTTTTCTTCAAATACAAAAACATAAAAAACTTCTTTTCTCTGTTAAAACCATGTATCATTTTCCTCTCACTTCACAATGATAAACGCTGTTCATTCCAATAAAACACATTGAAGCAAGTATAAGCTTTGGTTTCAGCCTATTGCTTTTTGGTAAATTATGGATTCATTTATTGTTGTTTTTTGTTCTCCATGTTTAATGTTGACAATTTACCAAAATAAAGTGATTTGATTGAAGTGTGAATAGAGTTTTTCAAGGTGAAAAAATGAAAGGTGTATAAATACTTTTGCTCTGACATAAAACTAAAAGGGTCTCTGTTCTTCACAGCTGCTTGTTTTGTTCACAAAGAAATCATCTATTGGAAAACTGTATTCAGTTTAAAGCTAAAATGCATTGGGACAAGTTGAACTTCATCAAACAAAAGGGGATTTGTTTTGGTTGTCTGAAAGTTGGTCACACAATCAAAGACTGCAGAAGTCGTTTGGATGGACAATGTGTGTCACCAAAAACATCCAGGGGTTCTTCACATAGAGCTACAGGAGCCAGGAGCCTCTTCAAAACAAATCCAACAGACAACAAGGTCTCACGTCAACTTCTCAACTGCAGCCACTCAGACATGTGGGCATATTGGGGCCGGTCATGATGATGATGCTGTTTTTTCTATTGTTGCAGTTAAAGTTAAAAGTCAAAAGAGCAACAAAGTTATACAAACTTATGCATTTCTTGATCCAGGAAGTTCAGGTACATTCTGTACAGAAACTCTGGCAAAAAGTCTGAACTTAGAGGGTAAAAGGACAAATATTCTGCTGAGAACAATGAGTCAGAATAAGATTGTTAGTGTACAAGTTTTGTCCGGTTTGGAAGTCTCTGATCTGAAAACAAATGACTTTATAGAGCTGCCAGACGTTTTGACTCAACGTATTATGCCAGTTTCTACATTGAATATTCCCCAGCAGAAAGACATTGATCAGTGGCCTCATCTTAAACCTGTTAAGCTTCATAACATTGATGCAGATGTGGAGCTACTGATAGGAACTGACGCTTCGAATGTTTTAGAACCCTGGGAGGTGATAAACAGTGTAGATGGTGGACCTTATGCTGTAAAAACTAAAGTTGGCTGGGTCATAAATGGTCCCCTGCGCACTAGAAGCAACAGCAAAAATAAAAATGTCTGCACTACTGTAACAACCAACAGGATCTCTGTTGAGCATCTTGAAGAAATGCTGGTCAAACAGTACAATCATGAGTTTAATGAAAGATCATCAGAGGAAAAAACTGAAATGTCCAGAGAGGATCTGCATTTCATGAACATTGTTAATAACTCAACAAAACTTGTTGGAGGTCATTATCATATTGACTTACCTTTCAGAAGTGAAAGTCCCAGCTTGCCAAATAACATCTGTGTTGCAGAGCATCGCCTCCAGATCCTCAGGAGGAGATTTGAAAAGGACTGATGAGATCAGTATAAGAAGGAATACACTGCATGTGTGAGCAACATGCTGCAACAAGGACATGCTGAGGCTGTACCTGTCATAATGGGTTCCAGTCTTTTTACCCACATGCAGAAACACAAACAGGAGAGCAATGAAATCAGTAAAGGTGGTTTATTGAACAAACAATAATAAATGAAGGATGGTGTTCCGGGAGAAAGGGGAAAAAAAGGTCCTCTGACTGTCAAACAAGAGAGAGCGGTTAGTGTGGCGTTCGGGACCAATGGCAAATTCAGATACTGGAGCGGGCTTACTTGAGCTGATGTCCTGTGATACGATTAAGTGGACGAAAACAGAGGAGGTCCTCCTGGGCGGGAAGGTTAGTGTGAGGTCCAGAGTGGCGAGATTCGAACGGGGTGGTGGAGCTGGAGGGCGGACAGGTAAGTCTGGTCTGCGGAGGTGGAGGCAGCGGAGCCGGCAGGGTCCAGACGTCACCGGGTTCTCCGGAGCCGGGCAGCCGACAGGATCCCTGTGGCGTCTCGACGAGGATCACAAGGGATCAGGCGGACTGAGCTTCTCGGATTGAGTCAGCGGATCACTGGAGAAAACCATAATTGGTTAACACTCAGGCACTGAAGGATCGGCCATCCACTCCTTATGTAGCTCCACCGCCAATTGTAGATCACGCACAGGTGTGTCCACAGAGTTGCCACCGCACTTCTCCAGGGGCCAGCCACAGGCGGCCTCTGGTGGTAGAGGAGGGAAGGGAAAACAAAAACAAAACCCTGGTTCCTAACAGTACCCCCCCCTCAACGGACGCCACCTGGCGGCCGAGAAGAGGGAAGGGATGCAGAGAAATCTCTAATCAAGGAGGGATCAAGAATAAAAGAACGGGGAACCCAGGAGCGTTCCTCCGGACCGTAGCCCTCCCAGTCGACGAGGTACTGCCATCCTCGACCCCGTCGACGGGAGGCCACGATCCGGCGGACAGAATAAGCCGGATGGCCATCAATGACACAGGCGGGAGGTGGGGGCTCGGAAGGAGGGCACAAATCACTGGTCAAGACCGGCTTTATCTGTGAAACATGAAAGGTTGAATGGACACGTAGAGACGTAGGAAGTCGCAGGCGTACTGCGGCTGGACTGATTACCGCAAGTACTTCAAAAGGTCCTATGTACTTAGGAGACAACTTCTTAGCCATAGACTTTAAGGGAATATCACGGGTCGACAGCCAAACCTTCTGACCTACAGTGTAGGCGGGCGCAGGGGTTCTCCTTCGGTCGGCCAGGCGTTTATTTTGTTCCATTGTCCGATTAAGGGCAGCAATGGTGCTCTTCCAGACGCTCTTGCAGCGGCGAATCTGGTGTTGGACGGAAGTGACAGAAATATCCATCTCGTCTGAGGGAAGGAGTGGTGGTTGATAGCCCAGCGACACTTCGAACGGGGAAAAGCCTGTTGCTGCGGAGACATGATAATTATGAGCATACTCTACCCATGGGAGATGCTGGGCCCAATCCACAGGATTGGCTGATGTGAGGCAACGGAGGGTGGCTTCAAGTTCTTGGTTCATCCGCTCAGTTTGGCCGTTGGTTTGTGGGTGATGACCCGATGTGAGTGAGACTTTGGCGCCGAGGGCAGTGCAGAACTGTTTCCACACCTGTGATATAAACTGTGGACCTCGGTCGGACAAAATCTCCAGAGGAATGCCATGTAGACGGAAAACATGTTTGATTAATAGCAGGGCTGTCTGAGATGCAGTAGGTAGCTTCTTGAGGGAAACCAAATGGCAGGCCTTTGAGAAACGATCAATAATTGTAAGTATGGTGGTCATACCTTTGGACGAGGGTAGGCCAGTGACGAAATCAATGGCGATGTGCGACCATGGCCTCTTGGGAATGGGTAGAGGCTGAAGTAATCCCGAGGGGGGTTGGTGAGAGGATTTTTTTCTGGAACAAACTGGGCAGGCTAAAACAAACTCTCTCACATCCTTGTGGACTGAAGGCCACCAAAACCTACGACTGGTTAGGGCTATGGTGCGACTAATACCTGGATGTGCAGAGAACTTTGACGAGTGGATCCATTGGAGAACCCGGGCTCGAACAGAGCTGGGCACATATAACTTGCCTGTTGGACACGCTTCAGGAGGGGGTTCTGACTGATGGGTGTGTCGGACAATATCCTCGATTTCCCATGTAACCACTCCCACTGTGCAACTGGGAGGCAGTATGGGGGCAGGAACCTCCTCAGAGTCATCGGGAGAGTAGAGTCGAGACAGAGCATCAGGCTTGACATTTTTGGAACCTGGGCGATAGGAAATAGAGAGATTAAACCTGGAGAAAAACAACGACCAGCGGGACTGTCGAGGATTTAAACGTCGGGCGGACTGGAGGTAAGACAAATTCTTATGGTCCGTCCAAACAAGGACAGGATGTTCTGCTCCCTCCAGCCAGTGTCGCCACTCCTCCAAGGCCAGCTTAATCGCCAACAATTCTCTGTCTCCCACATCGTAATTGCGCTCTGGAGGTGTAAGTCTGCGTGAGAAAAAGGCACATGGGTGAGTCTTGTTATCACCTTCTGAGACTTGGGACAGAACGGCCCCAACCCCTGTGTCGGAGGCGTCAACCTCCAGGATAAACTGCCTGGCGGGATCTGGTTGGACCAGTACAGGAGCTTGGGAAAACAGATGCTTTAGCTGCTTGAAAGCCGCTTCGGCTTCGGTTGTCCAGGTGAAGTTAGTTTTCGTCGATGTGAGGGCGGTTAAAGGAGCTGCTGTCTGACTGTAATTTCTTATGAATCGCCGGTAGAAATTAGCAAAGCCGAGGAAACGTTGTAGTTGTTTGCGGGTTTCGGGCCTTGGCCACTCTAGGACCGCCCTGATCTTCTCCTCTGCTGGCCTTACCTGCCCACCCTCTAGGACGTATCCCAGGAAGGAAACTGATGGCCGGTGGAACTCACATTTTTCTGCCTTCACAAATAGCTTGTTCTCTAATAGGCGCTGGAGAACGAGACGGACGTGACTCTTATGTTCATCAATGGACTTAGAATAAATTAGGATGTCATCAAGGTACACAAAGACAAAGACGTTAATAAAGTCTCTTAAGACGTCATTCACGAGAGTCTGAAAAAATGCTGGAGCATTAGATAGCCCAAAAGGCATCACCAGGTACTCGAAGTGGCCCATGGGGGTTTTGAATGCCGTCTTCCACTCATCCCCTTCTCTGATTCGAAGGAGATGATAGGCGTTTCTCAGATCTAGTTTTGAAAATATAGTTGCCCCATGTACAGGCTCGAAGGCAGAGGAAAGAAGAGGGAGTGGGTACTTATTCTTTACAGTGATCTGATTTAGCCCTCTGTAATCAATACAGGGTCTAAGTGATCCGTCCTTCTTTCCCACGAAGAAGAATCCCGCACCCAGAGGAGATGAGGAGGTACGGATTATTCCTGCAGCTAGAGAGTCATTTATGTAGTTCTCCATGGTCTCTCGCTCCGGTCGTGAGATATTATACAGACGGCTGTTGGGTAGGGGGGCTCCAGGTAACAGATCAATGGCACAGTCATAGGGTCGGTGGGGTGGCAAGGAGAGGGCCTTACTCTTGCTGAAGACTGTAGCTAGATCATGATATTCTGACGGAACTGCAGATAGATCAGGAGGGTCAGCCTCCGGTTGTTTTCCTGGCACCAAACCTGGAGGAACAGCTGAAAAGAGGCAGGTGGAATGACATTTACTGGACCAAGATTCAATTTGAGACTGAACCCAGTTAATGTGGGGGTTGTGTTTCTGCAGCCAGTTGTAACCCAGAACGATCGAGGTGGTGGCTGCCGGAAAAACAAAAAACGACAGGTACTCAGTATGATTACCAGAAATGACTAGGCGCACAGGCTTGGTTTTGTGGGTGATCTTAGGTAAGGTCTCGCCGTTGAGGGCAGAGACGTGGAGGGGAACCCAGAGTGATTCAGTAGTGATTTTCATCTGGTGGGCCAAGATGGGGCTGATGAGGTTCTGTTCGCAGCCGGAGTCTATAAGAACAGATAGAGGGACAGAATGGTTATCATTAAACAGGGTAGCAGGTAACAATAGGCGAGACTTTCCATCAGGTTTTTGATCCGGCAGGCTCCCTGCCCTTACTGCCGGATCTGAGGGTTTAAACGAGTGGGACAGGTTGCGATGAAATGCCCTGAGCAACCACAATACAGGCATAAGCGAGATGTAATTCTCCTTTGTCTCTCCTCAGGGGAGAGACGAGTGTGGCCCAGCTGCATGGGTTCAGGATCTGCTTGACTCTGAGGAGGAGGAGAGGCAGGGTGAAGAGGGGTGGACACAGAATGAGGCCTAACAGGGAAACTTCTCCGGTTTCTCTCTCGGGTACGAGCGCGAAGTCGGTTATCCAATCGTATGGTGAGACTGATCAGTTCCTCTAAGGTTTCTGGTTCATCCAGGGTTGCTAGCTCGTCCTTTATGGATTCACTCAGTGCATGAAAATACGCACTCTTGAGGGCGGCGGCGTTCCAGTTTGAAGCAGCTGCTTTGATTCGGAAATCTATAGCAAATTCAGCTACACTCTTTTGTCCCTGTTTGAGGTTCCATAAATCCCTTGAGCTGGCTGTCTTGTCAGCCTCCTGACAGAAAATCTGTTTAAACTCATTCAGGAACTCTTGAAAAGTACACCCGAAGTTGGTGGGGGAGGTAAACCTGGCTTCTGCCCAATCCAGGGCTCTACCAGTCAGCAGAGACAACACATAAGCGATCTTAGCGCCATCATCAGGAAAACTCTGGGGTGAGTGATTAAATATCAGAGAACACTGCAGAATGAAGCCTCGGCAATTCTGAGTATCACCTGAAAACTTGTCCGGGGCTGGTGGTCGGACCTCTGAAAACATGGAACGGACTGGCGGATCCGGAGCGGGAGGCGGAGGAGCTGGTGGATTAGCAGCCTGTCGGACAGAGTTCTGAAGGAAATCGGAGAGCTCTGTTAGTCTTCTGTTCGTCTCGGCCTGACGATTACTTAGCTCCCTCAAGGCTGAATCATGTGATTGAATGAGAGCATGCTGTTCAGATAACGCTCTCCTGATGGGGTCTGCTGGGGTGGTCTGTTGGCCTGAGTGTTCTGTCATAATGGGTTCCAGTCTTTTTACCCACATGCAGAAACACAAACAGGAGAGCAATGAAATCAGTAAAGGTGGTTTATTGAACAAACAAATAATAAATGAAGGATGGTGTTCCGGGAGAGAAGGGGAAAAAAACAGATCCTCTGACTGTCAAACAAGAGAGAGCGGTTAGTGTGGCGTTCGGGACCAATGGCAAATTCAGATACTGGAGCGGGCTTACTTGAGCTGATGTCCTGTGATACGATTAAGTGGACGAAAACAGAGGAGGTCCTCCTGGGCGGGGAGGTTAGTGTGAGGTCCAGAGTGGCGAGATTCGAACGGGGTGGTGGAGCTGGAGGGCGGACAGGTAAGTCTGGTCTGCGGAGGTGGAGGCAGCGGAGCCGGCAGGGTCCAGACGTCACCGGGTTCTCCGGAGCCGGGCAGCCGACAGGATCCCTGTGGCGTCTCGACGAGGATCACAAGGGATCAGGCGGACTGAGCTTCTCGGATTGAGTCAGCGGATCACTGGAGAAAACCATAATTGGTTAACACTCAGGCACTGAAGGATCGGCCATCCACTCCTTATGTAGCTCCACCGCCAATTGTAGATCACGCACAGGTGTGTCCACAGAGTTGCCACCGCACTTCTCCAGGGGCCAGCCACAGGCGGCCTCTGGTGGTAGAGGAGGGAAGGGAAAACAAAAACAAAACCCTGGTTCCTAACAGTACCGGCAGAGGAGCTACAGACAGATGATGGACAACTGTGGTACATTCCTCATCATAGAGTGCATCATCCCACAAAAGGCAAGTTGAGAGTCGTATTTGATTGTGGATCAACTTTTAAAGGAGCATCACTGAACAGTAGCTTCTACAGGGACCTGACCTCACAATCTCCCTGGTTGGAGTCCTCATCAGATTTAGAAAAGAGCCTGTTGCATTAATGGCCGACATCGACGCCATGTTTCATCAAGTTTATGTCTCTGAAAAACACATCAACTTTCTCCGTTTCCTGTGGTGGCGTCATGGAGACACATCAAGACCTGCACAGGAGTTCAGGATGTTGGTTCATTTGTTTGGAGCAGTGTCTTCTCCCAGCTGTGCAAACTATGCTCTGCAAAGAACTGCTGATGACAATGCACTACAGTTTCCAGCTGAAGTGATTGATACAATCAGAAATAACTTTTATGTGGATGACTGTTTAAAATCTGTTCCCACAGAAGAAGATGCAGTACACATGGTGAAAAGACTGACAGACCTCTGCTCTAAAGGAGGATTCATGCTGTCAAAATGGGTCAGCAACAGTCGCATAGTGCTCACATCAATCCTAGAGGAGAAGAGAGCAAAAGAAATCAAGAATCTGGATTTGGACAGGGATCAACTTCCAGTTGAGAGAGTCCTGGGCTTACAGTGGAGCATTGAAATGGACGAGTTCAGGTTCAAAACGTCTGTGCAGGACCGCCCACAGACCAGAAGGGGCATTTTGTCTGTGGTTAGCTCACTGTATGATCCCTTAGGAATCCTGGCTCCCTTCAGTATGCCAGCTAAACTGTTGCTTCAAGAACTTTGTCGACAAAATCTGAAATGGGATGAAATTATTCCTCATTCTCTATCTAAGAAGTGGCTTGATTGGCTGGAGGATCTCCAGCTGATATCCAGTTTTAAAGTGGAGCGTTGTATCAAACCAAGCTGCATCAGAGAACCAGACAGAGCACAACTCCATCATTTCTGTGACGCAAGTCAAGACGGCTATGGCACAGTGTCATATTTAAGACTGGAAAGGAATAACGTCTCACATGTTGTTTTTATTCTAGGCAAAGCAAGAGTTGCACCTATGAAACAAACGACAATCCCCAGGTTGGAACTGACAGCTTCTGTTCTTGCTGTCCGAGTCAATAAACTGCTGCAAAAAGAGCTGCAGATGCAGTTGGAAAAACCCGTTTTCTGGACTGATAGTACAACTGTACTAAAATACATCTCCAGTGAAACCAGAAGATTTCACACCTTTGTTGCAAATCGAATCTCTGTCATCCGAGAAGCAACAGATGTGAATCAGTGGAGATATGTTTCTTCCAAGGAGAATCCTGCAGATGATGCATCCAGAGGAATGGGAGCCGAGGAGTTTCTCAGATGCAAGCGATGGATGAATGGGCCAGAATTTCTCCACAGATCCGAAGAGGAATGGCCTAAGCTGGCTGTGGATCACCATGCAATTCCTGCAGATGACCCAGAGGTCAAAAGGGACCTAACAGTAAGTAGTGTTGTGAAGGAATCACAAAATGCAACGAACTATCTGATTCATTATTTCTCATCTTGGACAAAACTTAAAGCTTCTGTAGCCTGGTTTCTGAAGCTGAAAACCATTCTGATGCTGCTGCAACAGAAAAGGAGAGTTTACTGCTGCAGACCTGAATAAAAATGATCCAGAAAATCAAAAGAAAGAACTGGAAAAACAGATGGACAAATTCAAGACCACTCTAAAGAAAGAAAATCTGACTCCTGAAGACTTAGCCAAGGCAGAGCTATCTATTATTCAGTTTGCACAACAACAGAAGTTTACAACTGAATTGGCTTTAATCACCAGTGGCTTTAAAGCAATCTCCAAGAGAAGTGCTCTGTATAAACTTGACCCAGTATTGGATGCTGGGGTCCTCAGAGTGGGTGGCAGGTTGAATAAAACAGCCATGCCTGTTGAAGCAAAGCATCCTGCAGTTTTAACAAAGGACATGTATGTATCTACACTGATTTTACACCACATTCATCAACAGTTGGGACATGCAGGAAGAGCTCATATGCTGTCAAGATTGAGACAAAAATACTGGATCATAAATGCTAATTCAGCTGCCAGAAAAATTATCTCTCATTGTGTTGTTTGCAGACGTAACAGAGGAAAGTTTGTCGAACAAAAGATGGCAGATCTGCCAGAAGAAAGAGTTCTGCCAGCCACGGCTCCTTTTACAAACGTTGGAGTAGATTACTTAGGTCCTGTGAGTGTCAAAAAAGGAAGAAGTCTCCTGAAAAGACTCTACAGCTCCAAGAGGATCCTGGATGATGGCCAAAGTCTTGAGTGTAAACCAGGATGCCAAAGGCTTGGTGCGTTCTGTACAATTACAAACAAAGACCAGTGTCTTGGAAAGACCTGTGACGAAACTTCTTTTGCTACTGGAAGCATCACCCTGAGGAATTAAGGACGTGTTTGAGAGAATAGCTCCTTTTCCTTGTTAAAGTAATTGTGATGATATTCCCAATTGGGGGCCGGAGTGTTGGAGCTATTTATTCTTTTTCTTTATCCATTTGAATTTTGTTAGTTTATTCATAAATGTATATTTTTTGTATTATTTACAGAACTTATTCGTAAGTTAATTGTTGATTTCATTTGCCTCTTGTTTTATTATTTTTCTTCTTATTCTTATGTTTGAAGCAAACAGGAAGTGATGTGGATTGGTCCACCTCCTATAAATGTAGGGGCCTGGAAAGGACCAACAGGCATTTGGATTAGGGGCCTATGGTTCTTACCAGCGCAAATAGGTAACGTAGAAAGGAAGTTTGAACTATGTAAATTGTTGTTTTCAAAGAAGTGAAATAAATCAAGAAGAACAAGTTTGGATTCTGAGCCTTTTTTGCCTGCGTTAAACCACTTGATCCAAGTGTCTCAGTGGCTTATTGGAACCTTTTGTTGAAAGTTTGGATAGACAAACAATCGCCACTACAGTGACGTTAATATTGCACCAGAAGAAGAAAGATGTAAATCTGGACAAAAACAATGAAAATTATAATCATGACCTGATGAACAAAGTCTGAGTCAGTTGGAAAAATTTTAAAAATACAATTTCATTAGTCATTGGCATTAAATAAAGAAAATTAAAATCACATGTCTTCTTCATTTCCTCCAGTAGTAACTTCCTGTTGTTGACCTTCGTGTTGCCATTGCAGTAAATATGCTAACTTTGCTAAAACTTTCTATTGAAAAACATTTTTTTCTAAATTGGTATGTTTCCTTTGGGTGAATTCATTTTTAAAATTCCAGTTTGAGTCATTTTAAGGTGAATAGAACCATCTGGAGTCATCAGCCTGAACCCGCCTGCTCAGACATTGTTGATGGTTTTTCAGTTTTTCTTCCGTTTCTTTAGTTAAATTGATGAAAAACACTAAAGAAAACAAAGTTTGACGCAAATAAAAGAGGATTTTAGCTCCAACCAAAACCTGAAAACGAGTTTCAGGACTGGAACTAAAAACGTTTGAATCCTGTCGTCATCAAACGTTTTCCAGACTGTCTGAAACTTTCAAAGTTTTTCTTTGGGTTTTATTTTTTTAACTTACAAATCTGATGATTAAAAATATTTAAATTCACAAAATGACTGAAATCTGGCTTTATTTTCACTAAGTGGGATGAGAAAATACCAAAACTCTGATAGGAAAACGTTTTTCCCGTTCGGATCCAAACTGTCGGCTCAGTTATTTAAAGTGGAGCAGCAGAAACTGGCCTGAGACCAGCGGAGGATCGGAGGGAAAAGCTCCACAAATCCAAACGACTCAAAGCTGCAGGAAAAAATCCCGTCAACCTCAGAACGGACACAGAGACCAGATTTCATCTGCTGAGGACATTTATGTTCCGATTAGGAAAACTATGACTTTCTGTCGCCAAGAGAAGAGAAAAATCTTCTTCAGGAATCACGAATCAGCTCTGGAGGAAATATTCCTACACAAAACACAAAACCAGCAGTTTAGAGCAGTGATGTCCAAAGTGTGGCGCCGGGGCATTTAGAGGCCAGGGAAGGATTTCTGTTGGGACTCATGTTGGTTTCTGTTTGTAGCAAATCAAATATCTGAGACCGAACCGTTTGACTTCATACCTCATCTTTGCATCTTTGCATTTGTAATCAAACCCTCATTTACATTTCAGAAATAAAACATGTGGTTTTATTCACCAGTGAGTCTGGATGAATTCAGGAACAAACATAAGACTGTGAAATAATTTCAACTGTTGAGGAGAAAAATTGTGGAGCCATAAAAAGAAAAAAAGCCATTTGGGTTTCCTGACGTTTTGCTCACAGCAGCAATAATCTGAGTTTCAAAAGAGAAAAATAAGTTATTTTCTCCATTTTGTTCATTCATAAATGTCAGTTTCAGCTTAAAGTGAAATATTTAGCTTGGAGCTAAATGTTTAGTTCGCTAACAACATATTCACACTTTGAGCTAAACATTTAATCAACTAAATATGTAGTTAATGTTTATCTCTGAAACTAGATATTTAGCTCACCATCTAATATTGAAAAAACTAAATATTTAGTTTAACTAAAAGATTCTTTGGACAGATATTTGTTAGCTCCAAATTAAAGTTTTAAACTTAAGTATTTAATTTGACTAAACTCACATTTCTGAATAAATTACCAACACGGTGAAAATAAGACTTTGAAAATAAAATAAAACCTATCTTCCGACAATAAACCAAATTATTGCTGTGAATTTTTGACTGTAACTTTACAAACTGAACATTTTCAGAGTTTCAGTTTTTGTTTTGTAGTTTCTGCTCACCTTTAGTGGAGGTTTTAAAGGGCCAGTTCCACAAACCTGCCTAAAAATTATGTAATTTCATAAAATGTTGTTTTTGGTTTGACTAAAAATATCCCACTAATTGCAATATTTAATGTTTTGAAGGTAAATAAATTCCTCCTCTCCTCCAGGCTGAACCGTCTGCTGCCAATAACCAAGTCATGCCTTCAGCCTGAGTGTTTGCTTTAGAGCGGGTCAAAGGTCATGCTGAGCGAAGGACAAACAGAAGGATTTACAGCTGCAGAGCGTCGGTTTTACGGTGGACGAAGCATTAAAACGGCTTCAGGTGAGACTCACCTGAAGCCAGCAGGATGTAAACACACCTTCCATTTCACTGATTCACCAACATGAAGCAGCAAAAGTCCCCAAAAAAACCAAAATGGCTGCCGGGACAAGGAGACGGGCCAGAGTCCAGGCACGGCGGCGGAGGCTGATGCTTGGGGCTCATCAGGTCAGCAGTGACTGGAAAACAAACTAAATACTTTTGAATGAAAGATTTAGGATAACTAACATTTACGTTTGCTAAATATTCAGTTAGTAAACCAATTTGGTTCAGAGAGTAAATCTAGATGCATATTTAGTAAGCTAAATATTTAGATCAAGAACTAAATGTTTAGTAACAACATTAAACATTTAGCTTTCTAACTAATAATTTAAGAAACTAAATATTTAGCTTGTAGCTAAATACATTCAGCTAATTTTACAGCCAGACTAAATATTTAGTAACTAAATTACATATTTAGGTTGCTAACTAATACAAAAACTAAATGTCTAGTTTAGGGTAACAGGTCTCTGGCTAAGCTAAATATTTAGTTTGCAGAACTTGTGAGGAGGAACCATCTGGACAGACGGACCAGAACCGGACCAACGTCAGGCAGGGGGATGGTTACCATGACGATCGCAGCTGAAGCTAATGCTAAAGTTTTAGTTTGCTGCGACAGGAATGCTGTGACTGGTGCATATTTCTGTTTTGGATACCATAAATGAAACTGTTTATGATTTAATTTGATTTATTTTGATCAGATTCCAGGATCCGGTGAGCAGCAGACGATAATTAAACTGTAAAATAAGACATGCAAACACATCACTTCCTGTTTTTACCTTGAAAAACCGTCGGTTACATAATAAACGTTTTTTATTGCTTTCTGCTTCTGACTCATAAATAATGCAGAGATGGAGACGCCATGTTTGGGGAAGTGGCTCCACCACAGAACAATTAACTGATTAGAAATGAACCAGAAAACAGATTTCAGTTCAATGAAACTATATTCGATTTCTCTACAGTCACTAGGAAATCATGTTATCGCATTACTAATACTGAAAACAGAACTAAATCCTGAATGTTTGTGTTGGAGACAGATGAGAGCGATCCGAGTGGCATCACTAAGCACCCAGGGGAAACGTCGTAAAGCACTCAGCGGTGAGGTCACTTCCTCTGCCGGCTCCAGGAGTCTGGTTCTGACGGTCCAGACGAGGCCCGGCGGTGTGTTGGTCAGAACCGCAGGTCCTTCTCCCCCAGCGGGGCGAAGCAGTCGTCCACAAAGCCGTCGGAAACCTGGTCCAGCGACGGCGGGCTCCAGCGCGGGTTCTGGTCTTTGTCGATCAGAACTGGAGAGGCAGACAGATTCCTGACATTCAACCGGGAACATCGAGCAGAACTGGAGCAAACCGGATCCAACTGCTGAAAATCTGTAACTGGCTTTAAACTGGACTGTAAATTCAACTGTAATAAAAAATAAACTGGACTGAACTGGAGTGGATTTCTTTGGACCAGAACCAGAGATTAGCGCCGCTAGCTAACCCTACAGCTCAAATCATAAACATTAGCTCTGCTGATGCTACGTGCTACACAAGTGTAACCTGGTTGTAATTCTCTTTTTTTATAATTACACAAAATGTCTTTTTTTATTATTTGTCTTGCTCCTTATCTTACTGAAACGCCTCTGTCACTGTTTTAACCGTGTTACTTTAAGATTGAAACCCCTCCCTTTTATTTCTTCTTCTGTGGTATTGTCTTTAAATTGTTTGCGCCCCGTAGCCCCTCCCCTTTTGTCATGTTGTCCTTCTGGAGAGATGTGTGCGTTTTATTTTTCCATCTACTTATATTCAGTTTATTTATAGATGTATTAAGCTAATTTTTGTTTTATACTTTTGTTTGGTGTAGGACTTGGAGCGTTCAGCCTTTATCACGGTTGTTTTATCTTTATTCTCGTCAGAAATAAACTGAGAATCATCTTTGAAAAGATAAACTGATAACCAGCACAAGGCAGAAAAGGATCCGGTTACAAAAGCACAATATTTAGCAGAAGCTAATGCTAAGTGGCTATTCAAACATGTAGCAGAAACTAATCCTAAATGATTGAATCAACACAATATTTAGCAGAAGCTAACACTAGAATATATCTGCTCTAGAAACACTACAACCAATTTAATTTTGCCTCTTACTAAAACTGATCTACGGAGTTCCCCAGGTTCTGTCCTGGGTCCTCTCCTCTTCCTACAGACTCTACAGAACAGCAGGACGTAGCGCAGCGCTAACTCACCTGCCCGAACGCCTTCGTAGAAGTCGTGGCCTCTCTGGAACCGCAGAAACAAGCCAATCAGACCACAGTTTACCAACACCCACAACAATCGAGCGGCCGGGTCAGAGAAACGCGCCACCGAGTTTAAAACGCTGCAGAACTGTCCGGTTCTCACCATGCAGGCCTGGCTCAGCCGGTACTCCATCACCAACACGTCCTGCAGGCTCAGGGCGGCGCCGGCCTGCAGCTGCCTGAAGGTGACCTTCAGCGACGTGGGAGACATTCTGGACAGAATCTGGACGGACCGTGATCAGAACCAGAATCAACACGGTTATTGTCCTGGTTCGGTTCTGAGGAGACACTCTGATGCAGTGAAAACGACAGAGAAATTATAACATTGGATTATTAATGTTGCTGGAATCAGGCGCAGAAGACGTCCGGACACAAAAATACCCTAAACCTGACCCTCGACCCCAAACTGGGGGAATAATTACGACAGCAGGTCCCAGTTCAGCCCAATGCTGCTGCAGCGCCGCCCTGCAGGTTGGCAGGTTTCTGCCACTTTCTCCGCTCTGAGTGTAAATCAGCCTCAAAGACGAACCTCAGCTTGTTCCTTAGCGAAGTCGGAGCCGTCGGCCTTCAGGTTCTGCAGGATTCCCTCCACGCTGCTGGAGCCGAACAGCCTGGGAGGAGAACCAGGTCACACTGAGGGTCTCCACCAGTTCACCCACTGGTCAGTTATCACACTGTGAAAACTCACCTGTCGATATCAGACGTATGCTTGTCCAAGACGAACGGCTTATCAGAGTCCAGATCACTCTGTGGACAAAAACACGACTTTGGATACAAAAAACATTTAAAAATCAATGAATGACTGAAAACGGCGTCTTTAACCCTCGGACCTGCGTCTGGAAGGACTCCAGCAGTCGGGAGACGTCCGACTCCGATGGAGACTTCAGGCCAACCAGCCGCTGCTCCAGCTCTGGGATCTAACAAACAAAACGTCACATTTTGTCTTGTTGCTGAAATGTGCCAATACAATTTAATGGATTGATTTTCATTAGAATCTGATCGGGTGTTTCACAGACGACATACAGATGAAACCAGATATTTTACATAAACATCAGAAAACAGAAACAAGCCAACATCCCTGACATGACAGCGTTCCTGTTTTTGCTCAGTTAGGATTAAAGAAAATTTGATTTTTAGAAACTTTTGTCGAACTTAGAAGTTTGCACCAAGGTTACCGTGACTTTAAACTGTTTTGGAGAATCTATGTCTGAGTGCAAACATCCTGGGAACGGGTCAGGACGGAGACCGGAGTAGCTGGTGTAGCACTTTAAAAGATAAACTGCGTCACGGCCTGTTCAATCCATAACCAGCACAACACAGAAAAGGATCCGGTTACACAAGCACAATGTAAAAGAAATTGGAAAAGGGTTAAATTAAAAAATAGATTAATGAAAAATGGGAAAATAGAAAAGAGATTATCTAAAAATGAGTAAATGAAAAACAGAGAAAATAAAACTGGGTAAGTAAAGCAGGGATATGTGAGAAATTGATTCATGAAAGTGGGAAATAGGAAATTGGGTTAATGGAAAAAAGAAATTGGAAAAAGGTTAAATTAAAGAATAGATTAATGAAAAATGGGAAAATAGAAAAAGAGATTATTGAAAAATGGTTAAATGAAAAACAAATAAATAAAAATTGGGTTAATGAAAAAGATAAATTATTTAGAAAAGATAAATTATTTATTTAACCATTTTTTAATTTATTTCACTCATTTTGTTCATTTTTTGATTTATTTTACTCATTTTTTATTTATTTCACCCATTTACTTATTTAATTTTGGCTGAAATGGCTCTCCATAGCTCCAGCATGACTTTTCACAGAATTACAAATTAAATCTCAAAGTGTCTCCCCCCTGAAGGACTGAAGTTGGAATGATTTTCTTGTTTAGATGAGAAAATATTATAAAATACTATAAAAATGGATTTTTTCCTTCATTAAAGTTTACATTCAAACCACCTCTCAGGATATCAAATATAATTGTATTCATTATGTTCAGCTGAAGTCTCTCCTGTTGTGTCTTTGTCTCAGTTTTTTTAGATTTTGATGTTTGGTGTCAGAGTCACCTTAAAGCGGTTCTGAAGAAGGAGTTCCAGAGTCTCTTTGAAGGCGTCGCTGAACTTGGAAATAAAACGGTTCTGAACCAGATCTACACAGAGCTCCACATCACAGAGGGGTTAACTAGAGAGGTCAACCAGGAACATGAGGTCAGACAGATTGAAACAGCATCCAGGAAACAAGAAACAATCAGAAGAGAAGACATCTTTAAACCTGGAAGTAATGAACCAATCAGAACAGTGCTGACCATGGGAGTGGCTGGCATTGGGAAAACACTGTTAACACAGAAGTTCACTCTGGACTGGGCTGAAGGCAGAACCAACCAGAACATCCAGTTCATATTTCCAAAGTTCAGCTTGGTGGATCTGATTCATGAATGCTTCACTAAAACCAAAGGAATCATCAGCTTTGAAGCGTTTCAGGTTCTGTTCATCTTTGATGGTCTGGATGAATCTGGATGAATCTGGATTTCCAAAAGACTAAAATATTAACTGACCCTGAAAAGTCCAGCTCACTGGATGTTCTGCTGACAAACCTCATCAGGGGGAAACTGCTTCCCTCTGCTCTCCTCTGGATAACCACACGACCTGCAGCAGCCAATCAGATCCCTGCTGGGTGCGTTGGCATGGTAACAGAGGTCAGAGGGTTCACTGACCCCCAGAAGGAGGAATACTTCAGGAAGAGATTCAGAGATAAAGAGAAGGCCAGCAGGGTCATCTCCCACATCCAGAAATCAAAAAGTCTCCACATCCTGTGTCACATCCCAGTTTTCTGCTGGATCACTGCTAACGTTCTGGAGGAAATGATGGAGACCAGAGAGGGAGAAGATCTGCCCAAGACCCTGACTGAGATGTACATAGAGTTCCTACTGGTTCAGCTCACAATCAAGAAGAAAAAGTTTGATACAGCAAAAAAGCTTGATGGACGACGAAAGACAAAATCAGTCTGGAGAACAGAATGACACGGGTGCATTTTGAAAATTCTGAAATTTTCCCTTAAATTTACCTGCATGTCAACTCACCCATTTTGGATTTCCTTCTTAAGATTCTCTCAGAAGATAACTGTGTGGGTTTTGCACTCCTGCAGGTATGCTCTCATTATGTTTGTATGCCTAACTGAATTGTGGTGCATCTCTGAGTTCAAATTGGACTTGACATGGTTTCTGCTTTGGCATCAGAAAACGCAACAAAATGTTTGGTTCCTTTGTATTCACACTATTATTTGATGTTTCCACAGAACTTGGTAGAACTAAAATAAATAATAATAATAATAATAATAATAATAATAATAATAATAATAATAATAATAATAATAAATAATAATAATAATAAATATCACAAAACAACATGCTGCACAAGAAAAGTATGTTTTTGTCAATTTCAAATACCTAACCCATATTTGGTAGGAATAAGCATTGTCGGCATCCACATAAAACTACAATTGTAAAACGTGTCTTGCCATACTTTGTTCAAATGTGTTCATTTTATTTGGGTTTTTGCCTTTATATTTGTCTTGTAGAGAAAATATGGACTTTAGAAGTTGCAAGACAATGTAGTTGCAAAATTACCAGCTTCAAGTAAGCTTTAAACGAACATGTCATTGTAAAATAAATGATTAAATATCTCAATCAATCCTCTAATATCTTTTTGATGTGATGTGATTCCCTTTTTGTTTTTTAAAGGGCAGAAATAGAATAACTTTTACCAATACTGCAGTTAGGTATGTGGATGGTACGTTTAGCTATAGTTGCAACTTGAGTAGGCCATTTAATAAGGCAGCTGTTCTTGTAACCTTATAAGTATTAAAGTAGAATACATTTAACCATATTATGTCAGACTTCTTCTGCAACAGAGAGACAGACAGCACTATGCCCCCTTAGCTTATTAGTGCAGGGCTTTATTTTAGATGACCAATTACATGACAGAGAAAAACAACTGATACACCACATATCAGGCAACAAAATTAAAATCTAAATCATACTAACAGAAGTTTGTACAACAAACTTCACAACAAACACCTTGATTCTATCCCTTCCTCAAGAAAATGTATCACAAATCTGACTGAAGTGACATCTTTGAGGAGTTAGATTTGTTGTGTAACAAGGCTATGCTTACATGTAACAACAAAATATTCAGAACATTTCAGCCTAAGGTTTTTAACACTCTGAAATGTGTTGGAATTCAGTGGAGTCATTGTATGATGAGTGAGAGAAATGTCTAGTGAATATCCTTTCATTAAAACAGAGGCTCTGAGAACTTTGAGGAATGTACCCTCTTTCTGATGAACAAAAGCAGAGGGCCACCATCATGGCCTTGCTGGGAGGCAGCAGTTTGGAGGAATGTGCAGGAATGTCTTTGTTGATTTGCATCAAGACTTTTCTCTGTTCCATCGTGGTTTTCACACAGGAAAAAAATCTGACTGAACCCAGAGTTATGACTGTAAGTGGGCTGTTTGACTGACATTATGCAACCACTATGTACCTGTGGCGGGGCTTCGCACTTCTTGTTTGTTTCTGATACTTATTCATTTGTCGATCTCCGTAACTAATGGCCTCTGCAAGGGGGCTCCATCCCTGAGTATTCTTCACCTTCACGGGTGCATGTGAGCCAGTAACAAATGGGCACACTCTATGAAAAGGACAGTCAGGTAAACAATCATAAACATTGAAATAATATCTACCAAACATCACTGACAAGCTACGCAGATAGAGAGGAACACTTTGTCTTACACAGACCCAGACACGTTTTCACATAGACATTTTTGACTAGTACATTTGTGACTTATTATTAAAACATCAAACTTGTCTTACAAATATTTATTTGATGGAAGACAAACGATTCTCTCAAACGTTACATTTGCACATTATCAAGACTGAAATTTATATTCTTCTTTGCAAGCTCATGAAGATTGGATGGGGAGAATGTGTTGACAAATATTTTTGACTCATCACAGATTAGTTTTAGGTCTCTGGACTTTGGCTGAGCTAGTATAACAGGCTTTGATGTGAATAATTTCCTTGTATTCATTCCCCAGAGATGTGGATCTCCAGAATTACAATGAGTCTTGCCATGTGTATCACTCAGGAGGGAAGCCACGTCTTAGTAGGTTTGCAGAAAAGCTGCAAAACATATGGGAAACGTATCAATAACTCATTTGTATGTAACTTACAGGTCACAAATATGTGCTTCCTTTGGGCTTACGCAAACGCTGGAAATCGTACATTTAATTAAACGAATACCTGTCCACTAAAGACGCAAAAAAGGCACTTTTCTGAAGAAAGTAGTCGCGGTAGCTTTTGTTTACCGGTTTATTGTCAAAACAAACTGCTCCCTCCCCTCCCGCCGTCCTAAACTGTCGTTGCTGCTCAACACAGAAGCGACTCACAAGTTCGAACGATTCCGTTTTCAACTATTGCGAGACTTCAGAAAAGGTTACTAATGGTTATTATCTCAGGTTACTGTAAATGTAACTCGGATTTAAAAGAAATATTGTATTTTATACTGTGTGTTTTACTACTGACACAAACCATCGCTTTGTTTAATATTTTTATTATCTATATTATCTTGATAATGACAAAAAAGCAAAATTTCTAATATCAGGAACATATTTGCTATGAAGGAGATATGGTCGCATATTCCCTTTACAGATAATGAGGATGGGTTTTTTATATATATACTAACTTCAATTTCTCTTTTAATTTTTCCATTAACACCCACCATCTTAAACTGCGTGAATTTATTTACATGTTTTCATTTTATTGTAGCTGATTAATTCCTCACTGCTTCACTGTTTATGGCCCTTTGCAAATAAAAATACAAAAATAAAATAGCAATAGCAAAAACAAATAAAATAGTACAATATTTCCAATGTGGGCTACTGTATTTCGGAGAAAAAAAATATTTGTTCAGCCCATTTGCTTTTAATCAGAACTGAAATTGTATGACCAGTGAAATCCAATCAAAACAAACAAACAAAAAATATCAATAACAATTGAGACACAAAATGAAATTATTTTGACTAGAATTACATTATATGGACTCCAGTCAGACTCAAGTCACAAATTTGGTGGCTTTCGGCTCGACTAAATCCCAAAACACTTTGAACTTGACTTGAACCTTAGCTATTCTTGACTTCAAATTGAGTTTTTTGAAAATTCTCTAGGTCATCTGTTCACATTAGGAGGTGGTGACTAAGAAACAGGTTGTGGTATCAAACACACAAGAGTTGAAACTTACAGCAGGAAAAAACTGTATTGAGGGTAGTTTAGGTTGCCTTACGACTGTGTGTATTAATTTTAATTTATTTATTACATTTTAGACAAATAACGGAGGCTAGTGAATTATTTCACATAGAACAAAATGTTTTGTTCACTGCTTGGCCAAAACAAAAAAGCAATCACCTAAAAAGGTCACTAATATTTGATTGTGTGAATGAAAATGGTGTCTCTCTCAACCCCTCTCTCAATTTGAGCGCAATGAATCCCAGCATTATCATACAGGAAAATCCTCACATCAACTAGAAATTTAAATCCATTGATGGGATAAACTGGTAATTCAGTGTACAGATAGTCAGCTGACCTCAATCTCAGATCATAGTACTGCCCACACAGTCTTCTGCAGTGGACAGTATGATGTGTGCATCACTTCATCTGCCTTCGTTCTTACCCCGATGCACCATTACTCTGGAAGAGGGTAAATCTGGACTCATCAGACCATATGGTCATCTTCCAGTGCCCCAGAGCCCAATGTTTATGCTCCCCTGCAAACTGAAGCATTTTCCTCCAGTTAGCCTCTCTGATTTGTTGCTTTCTTATGGCTTCACAGCTGTTCAGTCCCAATTCCTCGATGTGATCCAGCAGTTTGATTAGATCACATTCTTTCCAGACACATTTCTTTTCACAGCAAGAAGCTGCATTTTCCAAATTCAGCCAGCTTACTAATAATGAATGTAGTTCATACTGCATTTCGTTACAGTGTTTTTCTTTCTCCAGTTTAATCTCCCCAAATGTAGTAATCTGACTATATTTGTTCTTTGAAGGCAGTGGTTCCCCATTTTCCCTCCAGTTTCTAAAAAAGCATTGGACAGTTCTTAACCCATTCTGTGATCTGCTTAGATGTAGACAATGCATGCCGATAATCTGACCATTTTTAAACAGACTAACATCTTTTCCCCAACCAAATGGAAATGCAATTCACTGCATCTGTTAGGGTTGAGCAACTTGTTGTCAGTTGAAAAATAATTGCTTACATGTGTAACCTCGGTAATTTTTGGTCGATCAGTTCTGCGTTGTGTTAAGAATGGGCCAGGAGACAGGATGAGATGAATCGTTTAATCTGTGTGAAACAGAATGTGTACTGATCAGAAGTTTTGGTCGTCTCAGCGGGTACAGCACCTTATGAGGAACAGCAGTTCATATTAGCAACAAGCTAACATAACAGCCCATCAGACCGTTAAACTTTGTGAACCTACCTCGCGCCCATCTGTCAAACTGGCAACGAGATAACTGCGTTCCCTATATTTAACCCTGCCAACCACCAGGAGGGGGCGCTGTTTCACCAAATACACATGAACCCAAACTTGGAAGTAATGACAAGTGGAATTCAATACAATATTAATGCATCCACCACGATGCACATTTTCACCCATTGGTCTAGTTAAATTAGTTAAATCTAGGTAGCATCTTTTCTTGGCCTTGGCTTCAAAGAGAAAAAAAATCCCTTTTTTTTAAAGCAGTAAATGACCAGTTGTTAAAGTAAAACGTTCACTTGTTTTATCTAACAAATAGTCCACACCTCAAAATTAGTCAACAATTAACTTGTTCAGAATTCAGATGTAAATAAATTGAAAAGTAACAAAACTTTAATTTGTAAAAAATAAAATATTTGAGCAAAAAGATAGTTAAATGCAACTGCCAGATAATTTGTTTTAGAATTGTTTTGTCACTTTGTTATGGCTCAGTATGTTTTGTTGGTCTATTATATTAAAAAGCAATAAAATAAATTGGTGCCAGGGCTCGTAACGTAAAAAAGTGGAAACATTTACGTAGTCTGAACACTTCCGCAGGACATTACACTTAGTCCTGCTAGACTTCTGTTATCAGTGAAAGTCAATACGGTGCACGGCTACCCCATGTGGCTCAAACAGGGAAGTGAACTTCGAGTTACTGTCTTTTTCCCAAGCTTGAAAAGGAACAATCCATCAAATTCTGCATATCTTTTCAGCAACGTCAACAGCTGATTACAAATAATCAAAATATGGTAATTTATGGAAAAACATGCGTAAAGGTTTACAAACGTATTTGATTTGTTGGTGTGGCATGCCTTTATTCCTTCAAGAACTTGCCTTTTTACGGTCTGAAATGTTTTATGGAGATGACATAGCTGTAAAATCACAGAACTGAACTCAAATGAACTCGTTATTCACAAGAGACAACTAAACCCTTAACCTGATTCAAAAACAAGACTCATTGCATCACAGACTGCCGGACGCCCCCCTGGCGCTACAGCCAATCAGCGCCTCGCTCTGCACGCTGATGAGCGCTGATTGGCTGTGAAGGACGAGCTTGTGGGAACAGGCCCATAAAATAGTATTTAAAGCGTAATGCTCGCTCCTGTTGAGTTCAGTGTGTCCAGGTGAATCAGAGAAGCTCACGGTTATGGCCCAGTCAAATAAACATGAAGCTGGCGATTTGTTCGCTGGCTTCCGCCCGGGTTTTAAATGTTTCGCCACAGATGCCATACACGTCGGCCAGGAGCCGGAGCAGTGGTCATCCATGGCTGTGGTCCCGCCGATTTCCCTCGCCACCACCTTCAAGCAGCGCTCAACGGGGAACCACGCTGTAAGTAGCCGGATAAGACTCGGTGGTATAAGGCGGGGGGAGGAAGAGGGGAGTGTCGGTAATAGATACGATATACCTATAATAAAATAAGCTAAACATTAACATGTTCGTCTAAGACGTAAGTAATAATATTGAGTTTTACATGGACTCATTTTATTGGTCATTAATTTATTGTCCTATAATGTACTTTCAAAGAGCTCGAGAAATGTAGGTATATCTAAAAAAATGAATGTAATTCAACATTTTATACATTTCAGTGGTTAAATTTAGAAACAAAACTATTATATTACTCACATTTCTTACACTGTGATGTTTTTAGTAAATTTGGTGACGTGGCTTACATCTATTGCAAAGCCAAAATTCAGATCCCAGACGAGTTGACCATCACCAAGCTGAGATGGCGACCCAGAAAGAACCGCCTGCTTCAAAACCAACTCCTGTTTTATAAGGTTAAAATACAATCATGCAAAAAGCATGGGATTGGCAGCATTGTTCTGATGGTCTGTGTTGTTACCAGTGATAGTTCTGCATCAAACAAAGTGGTGGAATAATAGAGGAAGACTGGCTACAAATTCTTCAACCCCACGTCAAATCAAATGGATAAAGCTGGGATACAATTGGGTAATAGAACTCAGCGATTATCCCAAATACATATCAAAATTGCTGTTTGAATAAATGATGCAGGCTAAGATTAAGCTTCTGAAATGGCTTCAGCCCTATTTAAAATTCAGTGCCTTAAAGCATTACGTAAATAAAGAAGCATAGAACTCCGCCAAACTCTGGAATGTGCAAGTTTTTCTACCGCTGGTTTCCTTCCACTTAAGTTTCCAACAGCTCGATCGGCAGAAGCCTCTCTATAGATTTTTGCTAGTATTTTAAATTACTGAAATGTTCCTACAGATTAAGAGTTAGCTGAAGAGACAGTCCTTATGCACTGCCAGTGCAACAACTTGTTAATGATTTAACTTGTTCCAACCCCTTCTTACTACTTGTTATGTATTGTTAAAACAAAATGCCCAAAAATGGAAAATCTGTTAATCAAGGCTAAAATGGAAAAGTACTTCAGTGTTCTCATTACTTTCCACAAAGATGCATACATTTACTAGCTAACTACTTACTGTCGATCATTTATGGCTGGTTATTTGTAAACTTGTTTTTCATGTTGCAAGTAAGGCATTTTGCTGGTTACATTTGTCTAGGAAACGTGACCCTGCAATGTAATATTTAAGTTTTAATTTTTAATTGCATGAAAGTCACACCATTCATTTAATAAATTAAATGAAAAGCTCAAGGATAGTACAGCACAAATAAAACGTCATAAACAGAACCGTCATTCACTGATTGATTTCCCATTGACCTAAATATGTTCGAAATATTCAGATTTAGCTGCATAACCTTTATTGTAGTTCCTTCCATTAACTATATATTTTTCCCAGCTTCTGCAGAAACGTTGAGCGTAATGAAAGCCCGTGGGGCTGGAAGTTGTAACCATGTTCACTAACATTCCGAGTGAACTTCTTCTTTTCCTCCAAGGGCTTTGAGTACAGTCGGAGTGGAAACCCTACCAGAAACTGTCTGGAAAAGGCTGTGGCAGCGCTGGACGGAGCAAAACACTGTAAGCAGCGCAATCACAGAAGAGATTCAGAACATTCTGACCATATGGACAGTTTATAGTTTTATCTGATGTCTTAAAACACCGTAACTGTTGGGGATTTTCACATCCTAAGCTATTTCTAAACAATTGTCTTTCTTGTTGGCCTAAGAAAAGTATCCACCTCATTCTTATCTTTATTCACGCACAGTTGAAGATAAGGAGGATAAAGTGAAGGAATTGCTTTTGATTATGTAGACTTACATATTTGGCAACTTTGCCAACTTCATAGCTAAAGATGGAGGTAAAATCTAATTAAATTTCATATCAACCAGCTATTTTCTACCATTTTAAATAAGCAAAAGCACGTTATTCTGTATTAGACTACTTTTAAATGGCAATTTTCATGGAGGATTTGGCCAGGTTTGGAAACAGATGTGAACTTCTAAACATAAAAATAAAAGTTTTTTGAAGTTGATGTTTATTCTCCACCGATTGGTCAGACCCGGACCATTGCGAGGGGGAAAGGTTCAACTCTGTGAGCTTTTTGTGTTTTTGTTGGTCGCTTTAAAATCACTTAATATATAGTTTTTGGTATATGCAGCCTTAAAATTTGCTTTACTGCAACACTGTTGCTCACTTTGGTACTTTTTCTGGTCACGGTGATCGAACCTTAAACCACAAAACCATCATGATGGAAGATTTTTGTGACTTTTAAAAGCATAATTATGGCATTAAGGTCAATTCTTTGAGTACAGTAACCTTGAGTAAATTTGCCTTGGTGTTGCTGTATTTGTACAAAAAAAGGTCAAACAGATGTGGTTTAATTGTTTAACATTATGTAGAAATATTTCCAAACAACTGAATTTGTCCTTCTTTTATGTGAGAAACTGTAGTAACCTTCTTTTAGTCGCCTGACTGGCAGTGTCCAGTAACAGGTGGGGGAAGGGTAGCACTATACTGTTCTTTGCTCCCAGCAGCTGAGAAAAAACTGGTCACTTCTCTGACATCTCATTAAAAGGATTTGAAACTGTAAAAATCAATTGACTGCAAATGCTAGCAATTTTCATCCTTAACTTAAAACACTTTAGTTTACTGTAATGATACTATAATGTCAATGAATGGTAAACAGGTTTTTATTTTTTATTTAAACTGACTATTTAAAGCCCTGAGAGTTTCCTATTTTAATTCTCCCCCTAGATGAAATGTTGTGTTTTGGTTTTACAGGCCTTGCTTTTGCCTCAGGCCTGGCAGCCACTGTGACCATCACCCACATGCTGAAGAAAGGAGACGGGATTGTCTGCATGGACGATGTGTACGGAGGTGAGATTCATTTTGGGATATTCATCTACTCTTGTAGTTGTCTCCCATAACACAAACAATTTGCTTTCTCTTTTATTAAATTTTTTTAACAATCAGTTCCCTTGTTTATTGTAAAGGTACCAACCGATACTTCCAAAGAGTCGCAACTGGATTTGGGCTGGAAACAACTTTTGCTGACTGTACAAAACCAGAGTTGCTGAAAGCTGCTCTGAAGCCCAACACTAAAGTAGGTCAAGGAAAGGGAAGAACTTACTGTTCTTGTTGTTTTTGTCGCAATTGTTTGCCCTGTTTTTGGGGGTAAATGCCATTTTTTCAGCTAACTCAGAGCAGTCATTGTGAGTCAGCACTTTGTGTAATCACCATTTACTTAAACCTCATATTTATTCCACCTGACTAAGTGTTTCACTAAATACCTGTTCTTGTCTCTGCCGGTGTAGCTGGTGTGGCTCGAGACTCCAACCAACCCCATGATGAAGGTGGTGGACATCAAGGCCTGCTCTGACTTGGTGCACGAACACAGCAAAGACATTGTAGTGGTTGTTGACAACACCTTCATGTCTTCTTATTTCCAGGTAGTAATGATTCCCTGTAATCGAATTCCTGTGACTCATTCCATGATTAACCTGTGTGTTTGTCTTGTGCACCCTTAGCGTCCCTTGGCTTTAGGAGCTGATATCTGTATGTACTCCGCCACCAAATATATGAATGGTAGGTTATAAAAGAGTCCTCATGTAATGTTGAAGTTATCTTATTGCAAATTGTTGTAAACAGGTTTTTATTTTTCTGATGTGGGGTGAGACATTGGATGAGGAAAATGACCAACACTCTGGGGAAAAAATGCAATATTATGATTTCAATTTTGTCAAAGAGAGCTTTACAAATACTTTCCAGGCTTTTTATTGGTACTCTGTTAGAAAACATTTTAAATGTGTAAAATGTTTTGACCAGCTGACAATCAAACCTTGAAAATGTCGAAATTGTCAAAGTAAAAAAAAAAAGTAAACATTTAGAAACAATTGCCTTGAGCTTTCATAAGAATAGTTTCTCCATGAATGTCAAGAGCTTGTCAAAACAGACCAAAAACTTTAAAAAATCAGACCGAAAAGATGGAATGGATTTTAATTAGTGCAATCAGGCAGAAAACAACTTAATGCAGAAAAAGAATAAATAACTACAAGTCTCAGTTTTCTTCATGAGAGTATATATTCACTGGGTGAAGAAAGACTATATCTATGTCTCGTGGTGAGAAAGATGGCACACTACTGTAGGTAAATATTTCCAGGAAGTCAGGGATATTCCTACAATTTATCTAGGTAAACTGACAGAAAACAAACAAGGCAGAGGAAGGGCAAACATACACACTGTTACGGCCCTGGGCCTTGTAGGCTGGTCTTGTTGTCCCTCTTTGTGCTCCTCCCATTTACAGGTGTCCCTGATCGGGTGATTGGTGTGCAGGATACTTAAACCTGGCTGTCCCCGTCTTTCGTGGGGGGGCTTGGTGGCTCGTCGCTGGTTGCTGGTCACTGGTCGTTTGTGGCTTGGCGCCTGGCGCCTGTCGCCCTCAGCATCCACTCTGCAGAGGCAATGTGTGGTTGCCAGGCCCCAGCTCCCCGTCTTTTGCACTTTTGAGTTTCTTTTGTTTGGATAGTTGTTTTTGTTAATAAACATTTACTTTTATTTCACTTTAACCACGGCATGGTTTCATGTTTTTTGTTATGACCCTGAGCCAGTCGTAACACACACACACACACACACACACACACACACACACACACACACACACACACACACACACACACACACACACAGAGAAGAGGACCTAGTGATTTGACTGTTTAATTAGAATATACTGAATAGGGAGGGAGACAACACTTTGCATGTAAAATATCTTATTTATTTTATAATGGAAATAAATAACAGACACTTTATTTTAAAATATCAATACTTTTTATTTGGGTCGCATGTGAACCAAGAAAATGAGTGAAAGTCCTTCTATGTGGTTATAATAATAATAACTGGAGGGTGAATACAAAAACATTCACATATTTTGATAGAAGATATTAAGATATTTTGGGAAAACTCAAAGTCGCTGAAGTAAACCCCATTATATGAGCATGTAAACTCAACTTGGCTACATCAAAGCTGCAGGAGCACATAGTGATGTCTTACTTTCTGTTCTAACATGAACTGGTGATTCTGTTTGTTTGGCAGGTCACAGTGACGTTGTGATGGGTCTGGTGTCTCTAAACAACGATGATTTGAACGAGCGACTGAGGTTTCTGCAAAACGGTGAGGAGATAATTAGTGTTTGGTTATAGATTTAACCAAAATGATACTTTAAGAAAAAATGTGCTAAAATCTCCTTATAGTATGTGTCTTTTTACCCCATTACAATGATCAAGTATTATGTTTGCAAGTCAGCTGCTCATTTTCTTTTCTCTTCAAAGTCGTTCTCTGCCTACTTAGTATCTGGTGAAGTGGCTACTTAAACCTGTTCTGCTTTCATTCATCAAACAACCAACACAAATGTCTGAGGCCAAAGTCCTTCACCAAACTAAACCTTTCACATTGTTAGGGCTTTGTTCTGCTTGCCTGATCAAAATTTTTGGGAAGATTTGTTTCTAACCTGTGTGATTAATGTTCTGCCTGTGACCAGCCATCGGTGGCGTGCCGTCTCCCTTTGACTGCTACCTGTGTAACCGAGGGCTGAAGACGCTACACCTGCGCATGGAGCAGCACTTTAAAAACGCCATGGCCGCTGCCAGGTTTCTGGAGGCAGATCCCAGGGTGGAGCAGGTACTTTTCCCAGGTGAATTCTTTGTCACACCTACTATTTGTTGAGACATGCCTCCCAACCTTCTAGAGTTGCTCACAGCAATTTACTCTTCACTGGAATAGAACCACAATGTGAAGAACAGACGGCTCTTTAGAAGTGTGTCAAAGTGAAATCTTTTGTGAGGTTAATCCATTTGAATTATTTATTTATTTCAAATTTATCTGCTGTAATGGAATAGTTTTTGTACAGGAAGGTGTGATTCAGCTGTATAATCCTGGCTCATAATAATAAAAAGCGGACTCTTTGATGTTCTCATATAAACTGTGTTAACCTTTAACCATGTGAAATGAAATAATCAGCATTCTCAGCTCCAGTTTCCTCTGATGTTCATGCCAGTGTGTCTGTGACCTGATAAAAATTCACAATGCCAAGCTTTCCCTTTTCAAGGAGCTCTTTCCTTTATGCCTAAATGAATCATACATTTATGTTATTCCTGTTTTCAGTTGTTCTCACATTACTGTTCAAGGTTTCTCCCAGAAAACTTGCTAAACCTGGTGGTTGGGTGATTGGGCAATCATTCATCCAGCGGCCCGTCGTGTTTTTGAATTAAAAATGTTGACAGGAAATTTGAAAGTATCACTATTGGAAGCTCAGTACCTGAACACCAACTACAAAGTCTTAAAAAAATGCAAACATTTTAAAGAGACTTAAAAAAATTTGCATGAAAAGGTTTTGGCACACAGGCATGATTCCATTTTTTTGCTGAACCTTGTTCAAAAATCACATTTCTCTCAGCTGCTGTTGTGAGCTGCCCAGGCAGAAGTATCAAGAGTTCACATACTTCCTTGCACTAATTTAGAGCTTTTATTCAAGCCACAATCTTGAACAAAAAGCCTTAAAAATGAGCCCTATAGATTTGTGTAGACAAAATTAGGTGGTGTTTGCAACTGGTTTTTTCATGTTTTTTCCCTCTGCACACAGGCCTGCCCTCTCACCCACAGTATGACTTGATGAAGAAACAATGCACCGGGTGTCCAGGGATGATCACCTTCTATATCAAAGGGAAACTCGAGCACGCCACCACCTTCCTCAGCAACCTTAAAGTAATTTATTGATAATATGTTTTAAGTCTTTTTGTTGTTGTTGTGGTTGGTATTCAGAAATTTCTGGTAATGGACCCAGTTTAGACAAAGGCAACCGTAGGCAGCAGCACATTATTACTATATTATTGTTGTGGCTTAACCTGGTTATTATTTTTGCTTAAACAAAGATGGATAGAAAGAAAGGCATGTTGTGTCCAAATGACACACATCAAAATTACAAGCAGAAATTACTCAATGTAATTCCTGCTTCTGGTTAAATATTTGTGTATTTCTTCATTAATTGTTCCTACTACTATTTTATTTATCAAGCATTTTATTAAAAACAAAAGCTGCAGTAAAGTGTTGTATCGAAGTCCAGCACTTTATTCTAAATAAATGAACCTTTTAAACATGGAATAACAACGAAAAAATAGACAGAAATCCTTATGTGGTTTAATATTTGCTGCTGTTTCCTTCATGTCTGTTGTTTGGTTTCAGATGTTTGCAGTCGCAGAGAGCCTGGGTGGTTATGAAAGCTTAGCAGAGCATCCGTAAGTATCATCTATCTGTACTCCTAAAAGAGCTTTCGAAACAATTTTATTCTTTTCTTTTTGCAAGTTAAACTGCCTTTTGAATAATCCCACAAGAGGGCAGCAAAGCTCAAAACTAGAATCAACCCCGACTTTAGGATTTTTTTTTTTTTGCAATGACTGCTCTGCTTTCCTCCAGGACATCAGGATTTTTTTCAGTGTTCAGCACATGTTGAAGTTTCTTGTCTCTTGTCTGGATTTAGAGCGATCATGACCCATGTGTCAGTGCCAGAGAAAGAGAGGGCCGTTCTTGGGATCAGTGACACACTGATCCGTCTCTCAGTGGGACTGGAAGACGCGGCTGACATCATCGAAGACCTTGACCAGGCACTGAACGTTGCTGTAAGTATCAGTAATAGTCTAAACAAACTGAGGAAGAGCCTCAGTTTGTTAGTCAAAACAGGGTTTAAATATGGATGTGAGAATCTGAACTTTTGCCAGCTTTCCCAGCATGATTAAGGCAGAAGCTGTTTCTCCTGGGTTCCAGCTAGAAATCTGCCAGCAGGAGAAAGTAAGCCTGAAGTACAGTTGACTGCAGTTTGGTTTTTACTTTACGTAGAAACTACAATAAGAATGTTTGTCTATCGGCTCAATAACAGGCATTTTTGCAAACTATCAGATAAAAGCTGTGGGATGAATCCCCAAGTGTGAATGGGATGATTAAGAAGAGGCATGTATAATCTAAAGTTTACTGATTACATAAACATGTAATATCCATCCTGTTTCTTTCACTGCCACGTTTTCTATTTCTGGGTTCATTTAGTGCAGAGCGTGTGTTTTAGAACAACATACAGGGGGAACCAGAAAGCTCAGAAGGGCCACCAGATTTAAACCCCAAAGAGGCTTTCCATATTTTTTCAGAATAAACAAAACAATAACACACACACACACAGTGTTGATTGCATAAAACTTTCTTTAAAAACTAACAAAAAATACATATTTCCAAGAACTGCATACCTAATTATGTGTTTTAACTCTACCAGCTTCAAGTATGTCATTTTCAAAGAATCTGGATCTGATGAGCTTGCATTATTGATGAAAATTTTAGATTGTTATTAGGTTATTGACTTTAACCATCCAAGGTGACTGATTTTGTAGATTAGGCTTCCCTGGATCACTGCGAGCCATCGGCTGTAACCTCACGTCTGTCTCCCTGTGTCTGAATGCTCAGGTTATTGATCTCTGTGCTTTTCTCCTGTTGTCTCTGATAGCACCCAAAGAAGAATTGAAACATCCGCCTGGCGTCCTCGAGCCTGAGGTTGTCGTGGTAACAATGCTCGGAAGCACCTGAAATCTAAAAACCAGATGACGATCAACGCGTGGTGCCTCGGTTCCACCTTTCAGGAGACGAAATGTTCTGGAAACAGCACAGATTATGTCATCTGTGAATAATTATCACAATTTTTACATGATTATTGCTTAATGCCTATACTATCGCACTCACTTGAAAGATTATTTATCTTATGCCAGTTTTGCTTTGTTTATATAATTGTCTGTTTTACATTTTTTTTGAAAGCTTTATGAGAGAAAAATTCCATTTAGACATCTTGAAATGGTTATTGAAAAGCACTTTGAATTACCCAGTGCATGAATGTTGCCATACAAATAAACTTACCTTGCCTTTATTGGAGATACTTTTTTTCCCCTGATGTTCGAGGCACATCTACATTTTTCTTTTTCCTGTCACATTCGCATATGAACCATGACGTGCATCATCACACACTGTGTGCAGATAGTGCAGTGAAGCTACCCGTACATCATGCAAGGAAGCCAGCACACAACCATCCTCCCCACAATCTCGCTATCGGCTGATCAAAGAGCCGCCGATATGATGAATTTGAGATTGTCATTTGTTGTCATTTGTAATCATCAAAATTAAACTAAATAAACATTTGAAATATATGAGTTTGTATGTAATGTATGAATATAATATACAAGTTTCACTTTTTAAATGGAATTACTGAAATAAATCTACTTTTTCATGATATTCTAATTTTATGACCAGCACCTGTACACACACACATATATATATATATGTATATATATATATATACTGTATATATATGTATATGTATATATATATATATACTGTATATATACATATATATATATGAGGCATTTTTCTACAGTAATTTAGCTAAAAATATTTAAAATGTGTTATCATTTAAAATATTTTTTCTAATGGAAAGATCAGGTGACAAGACCCTGTAACAGTTCCTGAGCCGTTCTTCAACGTGCAGAATGTGACCCATCTATACGCAACAAATTTTATATTTTAAGCCCAAAAGTGTTACTTGTGCTTATTTTACAGGGTTTTTTCATTCTTAAAAACCTCAAGGGAAATAACCAATAACTGACACTTCATCATTTATGCCTCCTACATCTTCAAAATCAAATCATTAAGTTATTAGGACAAAAAATCATACATATTGTCTCTCAGTTTTCCTATATATCTAAACTGGCAATCAACTGATTTATTTCAATCAATTAAACATTTGTGAAGTTAAAAAAATAGCGGCTTAAAATGAATATCATTGGATGTTTGAGTTTGAAAAGATTAAAACTTTAATAAACAGTGAGTAGCACAATACTCACGGTATAGAGAAAATATAACTTAACAGTAAAGAAAGTTTCACAAAATGCACTTTTAAACATAAAATCCGATAATTAAATTTGAACTGGCAAATAATCATGTGCCTCATTTATAAATACATTTTAACAAAATTAAATTGTATCCCTTCACGGAAGAGTGAACCCACAAGAATTTAGCAGCTATTTTTCATTCTTGTTTTGAATTCAGGTAGCAAATGTCAAAGTGAGTGTTTGATGCAAGTGATGTTTACTTCCACACATAGATAAAAAATATATATATTCTGTCCTGTCATGTTCACAAGTTCATGAACAATGACACAGTCAATATTTATTCTAAAACTGGCAATAGGAATGTTTCTTCTGCATCAGTGCAAAGTTGCAGGATCAAAATCTGTGGTGAGAAACTGAGGTGGAAGTTACTCTTCCACCGTTCAATGCAGCACAACCATGATTTATGACTACAACACTCTAGTCTAGTCATCTGTTCCTATCAGACCTAACCTTCTATTGTATGACATAACGATAACCTCATAAATTACTAAAAATCATGATTGTTTCAACTCATTCTCCCTAGCATAGGGATACATTTTCAAACAGTTTGTGTTCTTGTTTTTGACAGTGATCATTTACGAGCACCAGATCTTCTCCTGGTCAAGTCCAAGGCGCAGCAGAGGATCTCAAGAATCTGAACAGGTTGTCCCTTCTTATTCGGTTTTCTCCGGTGGAACTACCTCCATTAGCAGCTGGAGATAAATGGTGATAGGCCCTGTCGAGAGAAGAAGATTGAGTGTATATATCAGCTAAACATCACTAAACATTTGTATCGGCCTGGTGTCTGCCTTTGCTAATGAGATTTATGACATTAATATGCAGGTGAATTGAATCTGCTGGATATTCTGTTAGCTGAAAGAGGAAACGTACTCATGATCTTGCGAGCCCAGTTTGCCTTCTTGTAGACCAATGGGAAGTAAAGGATGAGTCCACTGAAGATGAAGATGGTGCAGTAAAGGTACTCCCACTCAGGCTTGTCGATAATGGGGGCCAAGACAAGGTAGCAGGACACCAGGGTTACGATGCCAGCTATGACAACTGGCACCTTTTGTATGTAGCAAAAACAGGTTATTTTAACATTTTTTTACTGAAAATTTTTATTTAAAAAAAATATATAACACTCACCTTCCATACAAACACAAACACACACACACACACACACACACACACACACACATATGCTACAAAGCTTTGCGATGTTCAAAGCTTTGATACCAGTAGAGGCTTTTGAGATTTCTATTTCATTTATGAGAATGGCTTAACTTAAGCCTAATTTGTGGCAACAGATGAATATTTGCTCTCCATCTAATCTTACTGAGTTTAGGGAGTCTTTACAAAAAAGAAAATTACAATCTCTGGATGTGCAAAACTGATTCTGACACACCAGTTCTATACAATACTGACTCACTGGAAGCTGAAAACATATATTTGCCACAACTTTCTAATCGTTTGTGGGAAAAATGGTAGTTAAATATTTGTATCTGCTCACTTTGTTGATCTATTACCCATAATCTTGATAGAATGCATTGAAATGTGTGACAAAATTGGAAAACGCTTTTTATCACTCGACACTTTTAAGTGTGTTTTTTAAAGCAAAACACAATTAAATCTGTTGAAAGCTTCTCAGAAAGTCTCACCTTCACAGGCCTGTCGAGATCTTTCCTGGTGAAACGCATGACAATTAGAGCCAGAGTTGTCAGACCACAGAAGGCCCACTGAGCAAAACTGAAGTAGTTTATCAGAGAATTGATGTCCGCAGGAATAATGTAGAATATTGCCAAAATGCCCTAAAATATAAAGCAAGAAAATAGTAAAATTACTTGTTGATTTAAATAACAAAGTGAGCAAAGTCTTTGCACAAAGGATTTTTAACTATTTCGAATTTACAGGTCAGCATTAAAAAATAAGTAAGGTGATCCTGTGGGACCATGTTCAACATGAGAACTCAATATATTAGACTTACATTAAAAAAGAGAGCAGGTAAAGGAGTGAAGTGTTTCAAACTTATATAGGATAAGATTTTCGCCATGTGACCCTCTCGACCGGCTACATAGGACAGTCTGGGGGAGGAAAAAAAATCTAATGTGAGCTGATAATAAATAATACAGTTGACATTGTTCTACCTTTCACTGAAGTATAAAAATGATTTTACTAAGTATAAGATATGTACAATCTGAAATAAAATTAAATGAATGTGTTTGTTTTACCTGCCAGCAGTGAAGCAGCTTCCATTTGCAGAACCAAATGTTGAAAAGGCCACAAACAGAGGAACCATCCAAGCTACAGGGTAAAGGACTTTGTCCCCAAAAGTCTATGGAGACAGAAAAAAAAGTCCCTCAGGAGTTAATATGAAGATCTAAAAGTGGGGAGTATCAAACAATCTGTCTTTGAAAGGGACTCATGTTAGAACACTCTCATTAAAGCCTTTTAATATGTATCCCGTGCTGATGACTTGGATAAGCTTGTTTTTTGTGCAGCTCCTTAGTTTGTGGATAATTGTCCTTACCACTGCAACTGCTGAAGACGACAGCAGTTCAGAGGGCGTCATGGCAGTAAAGTAAGCGATGTTGACAAACACGTAACACACAGTCACCAAAGGGATTCCAATGATGATGGCCAGGGGCAAATTTCTGTAGTAAATTGAGAGAAAAAAAATTATTAGAAGGGACTTTACACTAGTTAATATTCAAATTTCACAAGATCTTGATTCATACACAAAAGTCTGCTTACCAGTTTCCGAAATAAATATCATGCAAGCATTTTACTAGCAATTTCTTGATCAGAAGATCATAAAGATAAATATGCTGCTACCTGTATGGGTTTTTTAGCTCCTCAGTGATGAAGTTCAGTTGATTCCTGGCAAAATGTTTGGAAAAAAATAAATTTTAATTACTGAATAAAAAATAATATATTTGATTCACTGACAAACTGATTAAAATGCATCTATTTATTGTTAAGAGATTATTATCAACAGCATCTTCAATGCATAGTTTTCATAAAACTTCACACTTCCGGGAACTTTGTAGCTGACGACAATCTTGGGAGGTATCCATAACTAACTATCATGACAGTTGCTATGGAGTTGCTATGACAACAATAAACACGCAACCTTCTCTGTCTCATGTGGATCAATTCCGACAGCAGGGATTTTGTTGATGAATTTTCTAAAGACTGTCAATATGCTTTCTTTTTGTTGGTCTTGAAGCTACAGTTCATCTATGCTGTGCGTTGCACTTGCCTAGCAAGATGGTGGATCACTTCCGGTTCAGACTGTGGTGGCCGTGAGGTGCAAAGCAATTACAAATTACAAAATCACTACAACATTAACGAATCACTACAACATTAACGAAAACACAACGACATTTACAAAACGGAAAAGGTAGGTCTCAGTGGAGACCTAAGAAATCGCTGATTGGACTACAGCTCGTTAGAAAACGGAAAAGGTAGGTCCCAGTGGAGACCTAAGAAATCGCTGATTGGACTACAGCTCGGTTTACTTTTGAACCGGAGGTTAGTCTGGCTTTACGTGGTTTTTTTTAAACATGAACGTACTTGTGATCCACACATAGACATAATATAATGATAGACCCTCATGCTCCGCTCTCGCCTATTGTCGCTGACGAGATTTAGGGCGGCCATCTTGGAGCGGTAGACCACTGAACTCAGCATTATGTGTTTAGCGAGCAAAATGACATATCAGCGCATTTAATCGATCATAACACACTTTTTTGATACTGGAAACTATATTCAGACATCTATCAAAGCTACATTTATAAATAATTGTATTATTTAAGTATGTTTTTAATACATAGTTCAGCATTTTTAAATATGCTTAGTGGCTATAACAATAGAATAGGAATGGAATATTCTGATATCGATGTATGATGAGCATATTACAAAGCACACAGCCGTGGATAATTTATTGTGAACGGCTGTGTGTAATAATACATAGTTATACAACTCTACAATCACAAATAAATAATGATTAATACTGAATAATATATATTGGATGCATGTTAATATGTATGTATGTGTATATATATATATATATATATACAGTATATATATATATATATATATATATATATATATATATATATATATATATATATATGCACACATATATATATAGCCTATTTAAAAAAATTCTTAGATTGTAAACAAAGATCAAGACAAATATTTCACTCCACAACTGTCAGTTAACATCTAATTTGTTTTATAGAATTACGCTTAAATACAAATTAATTTGCACAAATTTCATTAAAAATATATGTATACATACATACATATAAACATGCATCCAATATATATTATTCAGTATTAATCATTATTTATTTATGTCATTATTAATTAATCAGTATTTATTTGTGTTTGTATAGTTACATAAATATGTATTATGTAGTGACCATTTGTCCAAAAATCTTAAATTCAAAAATAAAAAAACTCAAAACTCAAAGGTGATCAAAACAAAAGGTGAATCAAACTCAAATAGTCACCTGATGCACATGGATTCTTGTTTATGCAGCAAAAAGAAATCAAAAGTCTAAATATGGTTCTTTGGTTTTATTTGCAGATCAGGCCAAAGGTTACAGGCTTCTGCTCCTGTTCCTGTTCACTGACTGTCAAAATGAAAACCGATGTGACTGATTAGCTGGTAAAAAACCTTGTGACCACCACGTGCATAATAAGCTACCTAAGACCCACCTACTTATACCGTGAAATACCCACATTCCAATCTGAAATTAATTAACTAATTAAGTGAATTACTAAACAAAAAACTTATTCTAAACAAAAAATAAAATAAAAATTCTAATGATAAATCAACTAGGAAAACAAACAAATGCTAAGAATAAACTAAACAATTTAAATTCTAAGATTTAACAAAACAATGGGAAGAATAGCTCCTACAGGCATATATATGTCTATCTTTGTTGTGAAATGTTGTTTGTGGAGCCTGACATCAATAATCCATCGATCTGAACAACAATATCCCTGTTGTTTTGATTGGCAAAGTAGGAGGGACTATCGCTCTAAGATGGCCGCCGTATTTCCTGCGCCGGAGCAGCCAATGCGGGGTCTACTCTTATATTATGTCTATGCTCACTCAAACTGAGCGTGCCAGAATAACTTCCGGTTCAAAAGTAAACCGAGCTGTAGTCCAATCAGCGATTTCTTAGGTCCCCATTGGGACCTACCTTTTCCGTTTTGTAAATGTCGTTGTGTTTTCGTTAATGTTGTAGTGTTTTCGTTAATGTTGTAGTGATTTTGTAATTTGTAATTGCTTTGCACCTCACGGCCACCGTATCAGACTAATGACTAAGCCTTCCTCAATTTTACAAATCTATCAATTCTTTATTAAACAATTATTTGCAGAGAAGTTTGGATGTAGTTTTTATTTGGGTGACATTTTGTTTTAATCTTTTTTACTCTTCAACTTGACAGCGAGGTCAAATTGACCCAAACATAAAAGCAGACGCAGTTTGACCCACAACATAACAGGAGGGTTAATGAAGAAACCAAATTCGCTGCAAAGTAGAAAAATGTCAATTATTACCATCCATCATAAGCCCAAAGTCCGTTATAGAAAGCGAGTCCAATTGCTCCAAAAGACTTGGATGAGCCTTCAAATGCATTTGACAAGTTCTCTGTTTTTCCTGCATTCAAAAATATAAAACCATAAAACTGAGATTTCAAATTTACTTCATCAAATGAGAAGTACTTAAGCTGTGACCTGAAATGAGAAGAGTAATCAGAGTAAAAGGGCCGACCTTGAGCCATCAGAACGATGCCAGCCACCACAATGATGATGATGATAATAAGTTTGGCCCCAGTGAAAAAGTTCTGCACATAGCTTGCTAGTTTGACGCTAAAACAGTTGACACTAGTGATTATCACTGTAAAGAAACAAAGAAGCAAGAAAAAATATTAAAGGCAAAAAAATAACATTCATCTTTATAAGCAGCATCATTAGAAGACGAGTCACTATTTTATCTATTTTAGGCATATTTTTGTTACACTTTACATGGACGTCTAAACAAATTAATTAAAAATGGATGAAATTATCTGTGATATCAACAAGAACCAAATTTATTGTCCCGTCTTGTTTTGTTTGTGCTACTTACTTATTGCAGGTACTTGATAATCACGAGCGAGGGGTGCAGTCAGGGTAAAAAGGAGCAGAGGCATATTCTGCAAAGCTAAGAGTGATGATGGCAAATGAAGAAGGTTTCAGCACCATAACAGTGGTCCAAGAGTAAAGGTAGGCAACAAGGGATCCAAACCCCTCCATTAAATAGGAGTACTCTCCCCCTGATTTGGTGATCATAGTACCAAGTTCAGCATAGCAAAGGGCTCCTGAGCGGCCAACACAAAAAGACAGAAACAAAGAAAAGTCTTGTAAAACACAGTAATAAAACAGTGACATCAAAAAGACTATGTTAATACTTTTTGTTCAGAGCAGTCATCATCAAAGTTAAAATTAATCAATAACTCCAGTCTCTTTTGGCAAAGAAGCCACATTTCTGTTTGTTGATGATGATTACCCAACTGGTTTCCCATTTTTTTTATGTTGCACACATACACATTAACATTTACCACCCTGACATTGAAGGACAAAGTCCTGGGCTTTATTCTGAAAGTTTATATTCAAGAACCCGTAATTTTCCACAAAGGATTAGATTTTATAATTGTCATAAAACAATCCCAGGTTAAAAAAAAGTAGTGTTGTTAAAGAATAAAAGCCAAATGACTCTCAGTGGTTTAACTGATGTATAATTGTATAATTTTATGAGGCTTAAATGCTGCTGTAAGATATTGCAATACATTACATTTATAAAAACATTATAAAAAGTTAAGTAGCACTGCAAAACTTTATTAAATGTTGAACCAAGCGTCCCTTTGGAATTGCCATATTTAACCATGAGGTTTTTAAAATGAAATCATCGAAAACATAAAGTAAGATGCCTATATTTTAAAAGCTAAATATTTAATGACACGTACTGGATTCTGTGCAGGAAAAGATCATATGGTTATTTGCATATTAACATGACAGACTTTACATGTCCTGAATAACTGTAAAGACATTAAACTGGGTTCTAAATGCCTTCATCTACAAATATTTAATCTTCAACTCCAATCAAAAAGTTATTCTTTTCACAATACAGCTCATGTTTACTTCTAAAGTAACTATAAAGATTAAGACTTTTTTTTTAAATAAAAAGTGATAGAAAATTTGCAGGTTTGCAAACAAGAAACTGGGGAAATGTGGAGGTTAGAGAAAACGTAAAATGCATCTTTTGTATCCAATAATATTAGTAAAGTCTCTTTAGGTTCTTCAGTAGTTGTTTATGATTTTATGCTTTCTTTTGATCAAAAAAGGCATCGCTTGCCAAACCAAGGAGTCAAGAAGAGTCCACAAAGCCTCTGCTTTAATAGGCCTGGTCAAGGTCAGTGCCTGCCTGAGCATTTCTGGCTCCATAACGCTGCTACAGAGTAATAAATTGTTATCATTCGTTATCACGTTTTTGGTGAGGAACACATTGTTCCCACAGGAACACACCACACCCTCGTCCTAAAATGCATTTTCTTACTGAATCCTTTCATCTCTGAGTAGTTGTGGCCCGTCTGAGACACACTGAGGAATCAAACAATGTTTCATGCAGCGACTCTACAAAGCTTGCATGACATTGTTGAACAGTTTTCAAGACTTAGAAATTGAGATTGTGATAAATGATTTCTAATCATTGTTGTGGCATCCTGATTGTGCATGTAACCACAAAAACAGTAAGGAAAATCATTTTTTAAAATTAAAAAGACACAATAACCTGGTTTTATTTGTGTGCACAAACTTCGACTTTGTTGAAACAACTTTTAGTTCATGTTCACCAATTACTATTCCTGAATTCTTGCAAATGTACCCAAAAAACTCAAAGTTGATAATATTATATGTAAAAGATGCACATCAGTTACAGATAACATTAAAATCAAAGAAAACAATGTACTGTGGAACATTTCATACACAACATAGTTCTGTTAGAAAACAGGCATGTTTAAAATCTTGTTTCCCACACAGAGTAATAAAGATTTTGCACAGCTTTAATAAAAACTGAATTTAATCAAACCTCAAGACAACATGAAAACTGTTCTTTATATTTACAACGACACCACATAGATGGTGAACTAATCGATGCATCACTCTGAATGCTGCTCTCACCCATAGTGGCTAATACTCCACATGCTGTCCAGATGAGGAGACAGGGACCCACAGCTCCTGAGTATAGTAACACTGATTTAGGAGAAATGAAGATCCCTGAGCCAATCATTGTTCCCACAATCATGGAAATGCCACTCAGCAAACCAATCTGTTCAAACACAGAGGAAAAGAAAAGTCAGTCACTTAGAGGCTTTTTCAGCCTGATTCTTTGGAAACTGCAGTATTTGCATGTTCTATTTCATGACTTTCTTTAAAATTCATGAAACAGATCATTATATTATTAAGTCATATTACATTATTAAGTCATGATTCTGCTCCTCCACACTGAGCACCACTAAACTATCTGAGAAATGTTGTTTGGAGTTTCCAGTGATGTAAATCACAGACCAGTCAACGAATGCAGTCTGCTGTCAATCAGTTCCCTTACATGAAATACACAGCTTGGCGCTGTTGGTGTGCAGCTGGTGTGCAGTCACGCTGGAACAATAAGTGTCCATTCCCAGAAAATTGGAAATGAGATATTGTCCAAAACTTTAACAATTAGAAATTCTTTTCTAGCTCCTTGCAGCCTCGTAACATGATTACCTCCGCACCAAATTTTACACTTGACTCAGGTGTGACTCAAGTATCCTTTTCTTGCCATCAGACTAATATTGGATCTTCAAGAAACACATGTACTTTTCTCCACTGCATCCAACTCTTTCAATTGCACTTGGTAATATAAGGTTTGAAAACAGCTGTTCAGCCATGGAAACCCACTTCAGAAACTCTCTACTTGAGTTGGTCTCAAGGCCACATGAAGTTTGAAGGTATGCATGGCTTCTGCAGAAGGTTAGACAACCTCTATGCACTATGCCCCACCCATGAGAAGTGAACTAGCCCACCGGCTGACTGTGGGATATTTAGTTTCAGGGTCAGTTCACAACTGGACTTAGACGTGACCTTAGAGGTGACCTTCTATCATGGTATTAGGCCAATCTGCTGAGAGTGACCTATTGTTTCTGAAACATCTCTAAAATCAGTCTGCATGACTAGACACTGATCTCTATACACCCAGCAACCACCTATCCCCAAAGCAGCAAAGTGTCTCCTTAACATTTGCATAAGAAGAGACGTAAAACCATTAGGTATCGGTCTAAAGTCAGTAATAACAATCAGATTTACCTCACACAGTTTTTTTCTACTGAAGTCCTACATTTCAATAACATACTAAACAGCAATATGCTTCTTTCTTTATGCCAGTGGGTCAGTTTGACCTGCAGAACACAGGGATTATTAAATCAAGCATCATTTCTTGCCTGTTCCTTATCTGTAAAAACCTGTTATCATTCCAGTTATCATATCATATCAGTATTGAATGCAACTGCAGTGACTAAGAGGTTTATAAAGATAACATAGGGGCTATTTAACAATCCCAGAGATTTGAATGCAAATATAATAGTAGTGATTTTGTCTTTCCCTTTTCAAAAAGATTTTTTTTACTGTCATGAAGAGGGTTTTAAAAAGTATACATTGTGCTTTCTTCAAATGTAGGTAGACTTCTGAATGTCAGCCACAAGAGCTGACTCATCGAGTTGGACCCAAAAGGGGGGAATAGTTACACACAAGCTCAGTTGCCTTTATCTTTGTGTACTTTAACTCTTTCGGTATGTTACTTTCTGTTGAAGAAAGTCTGTTTTGTAAGTTGCGTTTGTAGAACATTCCTCTCAGTTCGACTTTGTTGAGATATACAACATCAGCTCCACTGCATATATTCTTTTCCAACAACATGCACTGCATTCGAACAATAATTTCCCCAAAACATATCTCAGGACTGTGAGAGTTTAGAGAGCCTGGAGCTGATGGTTGCGGGGTTAATTTGCAGAGACACTTGTAGCACTGCCTGGTACGCAGCTTTTGCTCCCCCCCACTTACTGCAAAATGGTACATATGATGGGATTCTATGGTGTGAACGTTTATTCAGCCTTTTTCTCAGAACACTCCTTGAAGTAATACTCACATCTTGTTGAAGCATTGTTGCTTTCTCGGGTCGCTTTTTCTCCAAGGGCCCATCTTTGTCTGTGTGGTCATTTTGTGAAGCTTTACTGATGCTGTCTCTTTCCATTTCTGTGAAAAAAACAACAACAATCCACAAACAGCTTAAAGCAAGCAAAGACTGACATTAGGTCAGACTGAATCATTCAGATTTTGTGTAAGTTATGCTACAGGAAATGTCAGCATAATGATAAATGTGGCGTTCTTAGCTAGTTTTTATATTATTCTGGAAGTTAGCACATAGTTTAGTGATCTAGTCTGACTTCAAACTGGAAAGATTTTGTCTGATTAAATGAAAGACTGTGAAATAAGAAGTTTTGTGTGTTCCGAGATTAATATCTCTTTCAACTTTATCAGCAGTCATGTTGACAGTTACTCAACTAGTAAACATGTTTGTTGTCAATTGCGTCACAAAACAAGATAAGGTTTACAGGAAATGATGTTGCCTTTACAACCAGTAAACTGTTTTTATTAACTAAGGAGAGCATCACCCAACAAACACATGCAAAAAAAGAAAGAAAACAACTTCTTCTCTTTTTTCTAAATCATGTTAATTTTTAATGAAAAGTTCACCAAAAAGAAACATGATTTAGATTGTTAGTTATCTAGCAATGTTGATTTTATTTCCAAGTTGTTTTTCTTTCTGGAGCATTGTATCTGTAGAACCAGAGAGAGTGCAATCTGAGCTTTATCAACATTATGATTAGTTATTGTGGATCAAAGAGGTGGAGAAGATTCAATCCTCAGAAAAAAATTTCTTGTGATTTAATCTTAAACCTTTGAGAAGCAAATGAAGCTTTTTTTAAGTTTAATTTATCATATGTTTTTCCACATAGACTGGATGTGTGAAGTGCTCACCTCCAGAAACCTTTTTAAACGTTTTATTATGGATCACTTTATGAACAGGTGTGTTCAAAATACACCATCGTACAAGCAGACAAATAGCCTAGCAAATCCACATCTAATCCAAAAACAATCTTGAATTGTTAGATCCGCTGATAAAATTAAGATGTATTTGCAAAATTAAGAGAGAGGAAACAATAAATACAGTGAAAACACAGGGCCACCAATCAACTAAATAAGAAAGCTTTTTAATTTTAGATGTTAGTTTTTTATAGTTTTTTTTATAGTTTTGTCTTCATTTTATTCCTAAAAACAAGAAGCTGGAATGCAACATTTTAGCTTCTTGAGCAAAGTCATTCCATATCTTCTAAAGCTGCTACAGTTTAAATTTCTGAGTTGTTTTTGTTGTGTTTTGTTTTGTCCAGCAATTTGCTTTTTATTATTGGTGGTAAAGTTGTACACAGGCAGTCAGATTGGAATGAGGTCACAAAATGTATGATTGACTGTGTTAAAAAACATGTTATGAAGAGTTAGACTCAGATATACACAAAGGTGTGTTGTTCTTTCATTTCTAGGTGAGTTGGAAATGTGTTAAATCACATGATTTTGTTGTTGTGTAATGCAATTACACGGTTAGGTAAAAAAGGAATAAAATGTCTCATCTTGAAGAACAAAGTAGCATAGTTAGAATATATATTATTAAATCATCAATATGACATTTCAATTTAGAAATAATGAGCAATTTGTAGAGCTAACTCTGAACACAGAGTTAGTCGTTTATTGATATATTTACTTGTCAGTTTTATATTGGAACAGAACATGACATAGTTTGTTTTGCAGATATGAAGTAAAATGTGTTTAATCAAAACTAGGAGTGTTTTATTTTCTTTTTTTTCAAATGCTGATTATTTAAAAGTTCTTCTTTTTTTTGAGATTCTGGAATTTGACTATTACAAACAACATACCAGACACTTGGGATGTTTTTTATATCTATTTTCAAAAACTGACACCAAGTCGAATGTGAGCTTAGATGCATTAATATATGCAACAAGTAAAACTGAACTTAAATAAGTTATCTAGATTGTATAACTACAGAAAAGATTAACTTTTGGATATAAAGTTAATATTTCCACATGTTGCTTTTTGCACAATAGAAATGACTAAAGTTCAAAAGTTTTTTATCTACATTTGGCTACTTAAAAACTGTGATTATTTAAGTTTTTAAATCCAGATTGAGTCACAAACTGTGGGAGAGAGATAGGGAACATAGAGATGTTGACTTCTCCCACCGTCAAAGATAATGTGTAACTTAACAGTGTGTTAATATATAGTCAAACAAATGTCCTACAAGTAAAGAAGTAAGACAAAGAGAACATCAGGAATGCCATTCTTGATATTCTATTTGAAAAATCATGTAAACTGTTTCACTTACTTGCAATTTGAAACCTCTTTAATAGTTAGAGTCCATAAACATCCACCACAGCTTCTTCAAAAACCTGGGGCCAGTGATGAGACGATGCTTAGCCAAGTTAGGAGAAGAACAGCAGGAAAGTCTGACCTGGGAGAAAACCTGAGGCTCCATGAGTCTGAACACACACTCCCCTTGGGGAGGTTCCTAAACCTGATTGGCCATCCTGGGAAGTCGTGAGCTGAAAGAGGGAATGCTTCACAGCCACAGCAGAAATACATGAGTTATAGAAATGCACTGGTAAGAGCTGAAATCAAAGCACCCAAAGTCAAACAAAAGAGAAATCTGAATATAGTTGGCTATTTTGAGCAATGGTGCATGCATATGCCTTACAACAGAATGTTGTGAGTAAAAGACAAGAAAAAAGCTGTAATTTTCTGACTAAATGGATATTAATTCTGCAGGTACAACTCCATGCATGCATTGTATTTTAATTATATGCTGAGGTAGTTGCTGACAGAGCTCATGTTCTGCTAAGTGGAGCAACAATTTCAAGTTAGAACATTTTTCTTTTTTCTCTGAAAACCTTAGAACACTTCTTTCCATTTCAGCTTAAATAACCAGACCTCTTCACAATGCCTCTTTGATAAAGATATGTTATACCACTGAAGTTGTGTACTTGCACATTTGTGTGTGTATGTGTGTGAGTCTGCTGCATAGCCTTTCCATGCTGGCCAGGTTTTGCACTGTTTTCTTTTTTTTCTTTTACTATTTTGAGCTCATGGAAGTCAGAGAATTTGACCCTGCAACACCAGAATTATTTCTTTACTGAGCTGTTTTGTTTTTTCTCAAGGCAGCTCATTACATCTCTTTGACTTAAGATTTGTCTGGATTTTTCTTCACCCAAACAGTTCATTGCTTGTGCATGAGAGATATATAAAATGCAATAACAGTACAGTTCACGCAAACACAGTTGGAAAAGGTTTTGTCTTCCTGCAGTCTATTTCTTAATACAATAATGTTTTTAATCTTTCCATTGGCAAACTTGTTTTTTTTTGCCTTCTTTTTGCATAAGGATTGTAAGAGAATTTGAACAGTTGCCCCATAGGCAACTGTAATCTTCTAGGACAAGAACACACTGACATATAAACTCAGTAACCCCCGTGAAGAACCAGAACAATATGACCAAGTCTCAGACACATTCAGGGAGACTGAGAATCTGACTGAATTTGTTCTCAGCAACAAAATTCTGTCTTGTCTTTTTTTTTCCACTACAAAATGCATTTATTCTTGAGATCTAATCTAATGGTCAGATTTGTAATCTAATTGCTTAGATTAGAAAGTGCAAGGCCACTTTCTAATCTAAGTGAAAGTGGACTTTCACTTAGATTAGACCACACGGGATTCAGACCACAATTCTCAGGCTAAAATTGTTTTGAAATTTATTGAAAAACGGTTTTTAATTCAATAAGTCATGTTTGTGATATGAATGAAAAATGATTTTAGAATTTCAATTATTATGCCATTATGAGGAACTAATTTTAACGATTCCATTTGCATGTTTCTTTTTATCTCTTTTTAAATGCACTCACTCTTGGTACACCATACTACCACTAAGCTGGACCCACACTTGCTTTCCTACCTGTCTTAATTCACAGTGACATTTATTTCATGAAGTGTCGACCCTTCCTAGCATGCTAGCATTACACGGTTAATGATCTCTTCACTTCACGTCCATCCAATGGAGGGCAAAGAGTGTTTGGAGATGAGAAATCTAAATCTAAATGTCGATTAAGCGTAACAAAGGATAAGAGACACAAACTGTGAAAGGGGTTGCTAGGCTGAAGCAAAGTTTAAAAATACAAAGTACAAAGAAAAACTCTTTACATACTCTAAGATGAAATGTATTTCAAGATCATTTGAAAGATATAAAGAACGTCAACCAAACATCAGAGATGGTTCAAAACATTTGTGGCTAACTACAGAGAAAGGTGTTCGTAAGTTATTGTCATGTCAGCGATTCTCTTTCTGATTTAGATTTTAAATCAAACGATTAGGTATCTCAGTGTTGCCTGAATACCCAAATGAAGACTATGAAGTGACTCTGACTTGATTGAAACACATCCCAAAGATACTTTATTGTATTCAGACTTTTTACCTATGGAGTGAGGTACTTGCTATTGAAAAGAAAATGTCTAAAAACAACATTACAAAGAAAGTCTTGTTGGCGCCCCGTTTTATAGAAATATTCCTGCAAGTCTATAAGCCCTCCGGCCTGTAGGTGGCGATAGTAAGTGCTACAGAACCCTTTAATTGCGTCACTTCCGTCACATGTAACGCAAAAGATCTGACGGAGTGAGCGGTGAACTGGGTTAGAAACTTTCAGAAATTGAAAGTCGTTTTGAATGCAGTCGCAGCTTGAAGATGAACACCGCCCTGAAGCAGTGGAAGGAGGCGTCCACCCTAATCCTCACCGCAGGACGCAGGCTCGGTGCGGACAGTTTGTCTCCAAGATCACCGCTGGACGGCAACGGCGCAGCGACACCGTTGCTGCCGCACAGCTCCCAGTTTGATTACGACGTCCTGTTGCTCAAACGAAGCGCCAAAAGCACATTTATGCCCAACGCGTATGTGTTTCCCGGCGGCATGGTGGACTCTTCGGACTTTTCGAGTGACTGGCTAGACGTCTTTAAATCTTTTCTTAATTCCCCCGGTTTTGGTTTGCGGAGTGTTAAGCAGCCCGTGGAGAACAGACCCCCGATCTTTGCGACAAACCGATTGAAACTCGGCTCCCCCGTCCCGGGGGAAGTCGCCCTGAGAATCTGTGCCGTCAGAGAGACGTTTGAGGAGTCGGGAGTGTTGCTGGTTGTGCCTAAAAAGGAAGAGAAACGCATTTTAAAAAGCTTTCAGGACACACGTTTTAGTCGGCATCACACAGAACATAAACTGGGTTGTGAATGTTGAGACGCTTTACCAAGGTCGAGAACGAGTCACACGCTGTTAGACAAAGGGCCCATAGTAAAGAGTTACATTTTAGATTCTGTTAGACTCTAAGGTCCATTTCTCACGAAACAGAAACTTATCGGGGACACAGAGACACGGTGAGATTTCAGGGAGTGTCTTCAGTTCATATAATCAGCTGCCTTCCTCCTTCTCCTCAGACGCTGCACAGACTTTTAGAAACTCTTCTCGGATGTAATGGTAAAAGCGTCTCCTTTCAGCGCTGAAAGTGAATAAAATAAGTAAAGTCTGAATTCTTTTCTTGGCTGATTTTATGCTCCGTGTGTCAATACAAATTATGATTCATCGATTGGGATTTCCGTTCCCAACATGATGAACTCTCGAAGTGGAGAGCGTTGGTGAACAAGAACCCTTCCAACTTCATGAGGATGTGCCGGGAGCTGGAGGCTTTGCCCAATATCTGGGCTTTGCATGAGTGGGCGAACTGGTTGACCCCCACCGGCAAATATGGGAGGACGAGGTTTGACACGGCTTTCTTCATGTGCTGTTTGCAGGAGATGCCCAGCACGCTGCAAGATGAGAAGGAAATTGAGCGCTTTCAGGTAATTTTTGAATCATAAGCAATAGGGCTGTATAATAATATCGATATTGCAATATATATCGATATTTTCTTTCCTAGAGAATAATCGATATTCATCCTTAAGTATCGTAACGTCCAACTGTCACCTTGTTCACTCACTGCTGGCTTCACCAGGTCATCAGGCTTAGAGTGATTCCTTCAGATGTTCAGGTTAAAAAAGTATCAAACTATTCAGAGCAGGAACTTGGTTCACTTTATTTACTTTACTAATGCATGTCAGCTTTAAATACTTTGAAATATTTATACTAATCTCTATTGATGGGGCACAGACTTTTGTTTTCCATTTTTAGCGATTTTCCATTTTTCAGGACTTTTTTTATTCAAAATTAAGGCTTTTTCTTCAATAGCATCCAGGTCATGTGACCTGTTGACTCAAAATCACTTTGAAATAATTATACTAGTTTCTATAAATGGTGTTACCTCTTTTAGTTGTCTTGTATTCAGCGTAGAAGCGGCTCTCCTGTCCTAAACGGTCCTGCTCTCTGTCAGCTGTCGAGGTTTTGGTAGGAAGAACTGGACAGAGTCCAGCCTCTTTATTTCCTTTCTCAATCCGTAACTTTTACGCAACAGCAGCTTCCTAAACGCGCCTGGCAGACGACGACACAACTTATCCAAAGTTAAAACTAGGAGTGATTAGAAACAGCGCCAACATGTAATACATCTAAACCACACGAGTTTATAAATCTTTAACTTTTGTTTCTTTGTTGTTGTTTTTGTCGTTTACTGACGGTACTGTTAGTTTTATTTTGAAAAAGCGCGCTGTACTTCCTGGACCGCTTAATGTGACGCGTCTAGCTTGGAGCACCTTGGATTCTCACCTTGGGGACCCGAAGGATGAAGCGCCCACGCGCGCAAAGCACACGCACGTGACTCCAATGTGACGTCAAATGAAAGGAATAATGACTTCTTCTTCTTCTTCTTTTTTTTTTTGTGAAAGAGTCCAGTCCGGGTCACACACGTCCACTCAACCCACAGGCCTGATGCTTCCGATTCTTATTCAAATTGTGCTTTTCATGCAACAATTTCAGACACAAGAAACAAAAAATAAACAAGCAAATAAACAAAAGGTCCGGATCGGGTCCAGAGGAAGGAATACGGAGCAGATGATGCCACCTTGGAGCGTCATCCGGTCGTCCTTCAGTCTGCTGACTGTTGGGAGGTCAGCTGCGCTCTGATGTCCCTTTAACTCTGATCGGTTTACAGTGATTCAGTGGCTTGGCTCATTTTCTGCACACAGTTATGAAAAGACACGTGTTTGGTTTCACAGTGAGTCTCAGAAAGCGCAGCAGATCCCTGACAGATGGATCCTGTAGAGCAGCGACGCAATATCAGGATCATAAATGTTTTCACGGTCAGTTGTGCCGGAATATGCTGATAAAAGCCCATTAATAAACTGTTGAAATATTAATAAATTGATGTAAAAGTAAGTCATAGCACTTTTTTAAAATTAAATAGCATTGAAAATCTTTTCCAATTGATCAGTGCGTCTAGAATTTACCGATTTCTTTTTTTTTGTTTTGCAAAGTTATTAATATTTGCAAGGAATTTCATGACATTGCGCTCATAGTGACTTTAAATCAATCAACTACCATGACAGACTGAGGCAGCAGTGCAGTAGAAGTAAGAAATACTGCCACCTTCAGGTGGGAGTTATAATCCTTTAAACCAAATATTTTTGACAAATTTCTTCTTGTTTGCTTTAGTTTTAAATGTATTGAAACTTTTGTTTCTTTCTTTATTACACTATGTTCAATAAAGTCAAACTAAATTTTCCCCAAAATTTGCACTACACTTATACATTCGTATGAAAAAAATTAAATATCATCAATCTGTTGATTTTGTGTGAATTTCCACAAACATAGTCATAAAACTCTAAGAAACTGATTCATGTAATTTTTGCGTATAGATATAAAACTACTTTGATTTAATTGATGAGATAATATACAAGCACATAAATGTTGTCTTGACTTTTCTCTTCATGAATTAATCTGAACACTAGAGGACCACATGAAAAGCTGAGGCGGCCAGATTTGGCCCCTGGACCTTGAGTTTGACACACATGATTTAGAATAACAATTATGGCTGAAAAGCAAATCTACTAGAAATTTAGAAAAGATTCAGTAACCTGGTTATAACTTGTCAAAACTTATTTGACTCCATGTTAGCATTAAGTTAAGATTGAGTTACAAAAGCTTAAAATAACCTCAGATACAGAATACAGAACATCCAGATGACAGCATCTTATGTGTCCTATGGTACAGTCAAGACAGTCATCAATAATCTGAGGAAATGTGGAGCTAAATTAACAAAAACCTAATAAAAAACCCTGAAAAGAGTTGACTGTGAAAGACGGTGCATCTGATTTCTGCCTTAAATGAGAAGACTCACTTTGGCTGCCTGGTATTTTCCATCACCCACATTGCTGCTGTGTTTACAGTACAAATTTAAGCAGCAACCCGTCGTTGTCAGGATCCGAGTCTAGATCAGACACCTGAAAGTGTTTACACTCCGAGCATTTCAGGATGTGGGAAACAAGTGGAGAGTTACCACTCAAAACAGGGTGCAGGTAGGTGACCTACACAACATGTACACTAACGACAAATTCAGCTGTTTCCAGTGGAGCCCGTGAAAATTAACGACACACGTAGGTTTATTGTTAAGGAACTCTTTTACTGTCTGCCCTCACTAAATACTGCAACATTACACCAACCTCCAAGTCCTCCAAACTCTGATCTCTTGAATGTCTTGAAGCTTTTCTCACTGAGGCTGAATTTCTTGTTGAATTTGAAGATTTTCCTACAGCTGCAATATCCCACCAACAATTTCTTGTATTTCAGGTCATTTTGCTGCAACGCAATTAAATTATAAAATATTCCTTACCCCAACGTGACATTAGATGCCAGTCCTGAGTATCAATCATTTAATATTTAACAATTACATAACCAGACGGACCGAAACATAAAGTTAAATTACGTTAAATTTTGGCATTTTAAGAACGAAAATGACGATTTATATAAGTAACAAACAAATAACAAAATCAGACGACAAAATAGTTTTTTTCTAAATACGTTTCTTTTAAGTAAATGTCTTCAAAAAAATTATCCCAAAACATACTCAAGTAAATGTAATTGAGTGACTGTAACTATTTAATATCCAACTCTGCCAGTAGCAGTCAGTCTTGCAACAAACTGAGAGATGCCTCTGACTGAAGGAAGTTGCTAATTCATGTAATACATTCATGAGGATTCTGCTAGCAAAAAAGCCAATAAACTCAGAAATTTTGATTAATCTTCTTTTCTATAAAGAGGGAAAAAAATCTACTTTGCAAGAAAAAAATTCATAGTAATATCAGATTTTCTAGACAAAAATATAAAAATGTTTGAGCCCAAGTATTAGAAATTTTTTGAGAAAAGACACAAATTTATTAGTTTTCACATATTTTCTAGACGAAAACTTGAACATATTCAAGTCAAATGTTTCTTTCCTATCTACAATATCCCTAATTTCATTAAAGGAGTGATTTATGAATATTTGTTTCACGGCTACATCTGTGCTAATGATATGTTGGCAGCGCAAACAAAGCTCTTAATACATATGCATTATCTCCAGTTTTATGTAAGCTGCTATAACGGATTTTGTGTTCAACTAAGTTTTTTTATTTTTTTGCAAAGAAATGTTCACAACAACCAAGTGAAAATTACCAGTAAAGCAGGAAAGTGTGATTTGAGTCATGAGCTCCATTGTTTTTATTGTACAACACAATTACACACAGGAATAAATCAATACATGTGAGAGACATTCTTTATCAAATCAAGCAGATTATAACAATTATTATTAAAAATACTTTAAGGCTGATGTTGCACAATTAAAGATAATATTATAAAGTAGTCTAAAACATCTAAAAATAATTACAATCAATTACACAACACAAGCCTAGAAGTAGATCAATTAAAAAAGGAAAACTCAAGTTTTACATTTTGTCAGCGTGAGGAAACAGCACCACCTAGTGGATCAGACAGGTTAGCGTTAGCTCTGCGTTAGCTCTGTAGCTTAGCACGCTAGCAGCTAATTTAGCTGCTAATTTAGCTGCTAGCATAAGGACTGTTTCCGTATCCGCGGCATTTCAACGCGAAAGCAACACGGCCTGCGTTAGCTCTGTAGCTTAGCATGCTACCAGCTAGCATGCCAGCTGCTAATTTAGCTGCTAGCATAAGGACGAGTTCCGTATACACTGCATTTCAAAGCAAAAGCAGCTGGACCTGCGTTAGCTCTGCAGCTTAGCACGCTAACATGCTAGCTGCTAGAATGCTAGCAGCTAATTTAGCTGCTAGCATAAAGACGGTTTTCGTATCCATGGCTTTTCAAAGCAAAAGCAGCAGGAAGTGCGTTAGCTCTTTAGCTTAGCATGCTAGCCGGTAGCATGCTAACAGCTAATTTAGCTGCTAGCATAAGGACGGTTTTCATATCCGTGGCATTTCAAAGCAAAAGCAGCAGACCCTGCGTTAGCTCTATAGCTTAGCATGCTACCAGCTAGCATGCTATCAGCTAATTTAGCTGCTAGCAGAAAGACTGTTTTCATATCCGTGGCATTTCAAAGCAAAAGCAGCAGACCCTGCGTTAGCTCTGTAGCTTAGCATGCTACCATCTAGCATGCTACCAGCTAATTTAGCTGCTAGCTTAAAGATGGTTGTCGTATCCATGGCATTTCAAAGCAAAAGCAGCAGAACCTGTGTTAGCACTGTAGCTTAGTATGCTATCTGCTAGCATGCTAGCAGCTAATTCAGCTGCTAGCATAAAGATGGTTTTCGTATCCGTGGCATTTCAAAGCAAAAGCAGCAGACCCTGCGTTAGCTCTGTAGCTTAGCATGCTACCAGCTAGCATGCTACCAGCTAATTTAGCTGCTAGCATAAGGACGTTTTTCTTATCCATGTCATCTCAAATCAAAAGCAGCAGGAAGTGCGTTAGCTCTTAGCTTAGCATGCTAGCTGCTAGTATGCTAGCTGCTAATTTAGCTGCTAGCGTAAGGACGGTTTTTCGTACCTGTGGCATCTCAAAGCAAAAGCAGCAGACCCTGCGTTTGCTCTGTAGCTTAGCATGCTACCAGCTAGTATGCTAGCTGCTAATTTAGCTCCTAGCATAAGGACGGTTTTCGTATCTGTGGCATCTCAAAGCAAAAGCAGCAGACCCTGCGTTAGCTCTGTAGCTTAGCATGCTACCAGCTGTCATGCTACCAGCTAATTTAGCTGCTAGCATAAGGACGGTTTTCGTATCTGTGGCATTTCAAAGCAAAAGCAGCAGACCCTGCATTAGCTCTGTAGCTTAGCATGCTACCAGCTAGCATGCTACCAGCTAATTTAGCTGCTAGCATAAGGACGGTTTTCTTATCCGTGGCATCTCAAAGCAAAAGCAGCAGGAAGTGCGTTAGCTGTTTAGCTTAGCATGCTAGCTGCTAGTATGCTAGCTGCTAATTTAGCTGCTAGCGTAAGGACGGTTTTCGTACCTGTGGCATCTCAAAGCAAAAGCAGCAGACCCTGCGTTTGCTCTGTAGCTTAGCATGCTACCAGCTAGTATGCTAGCTGCTAATTTAGCTGCTAGCGTAAGGACGGTTTTCGTACCTGTGGCATCTCAAAGCAAAAGCAGCAGACCCTGCGTTTGCTCTGTAGCTTAGCATGCTACCAGCTAGTATGCTAGCTGCTAATTTAGCTCCTAGCATAAGGACGGTTTTCGTATCTGTGGCATCTCAAAGCAAAAGCAGCAGACCCTGCGTTAGCTCTGTAGCTTAGCATGCTACCAGCTATCATGCTACCAGCTAATTTAGCTGCTAGCATAAGGACGGTTTTCGTATCCGTGGCATTTCAAAGCAAACGGAGCAGACTCTGCATTAGCTCTGTAGCTTATCATGCTACATGCCACCAGCTGATTTAGCTGCTAGCATAAGGACGTTTTCCGCAGCATTTCCAAGCGAAGCAGCGGCCGGAGACGGCCGGAGACGGACGGCGTCCTACCAGGTTGATGTCCCCGTCTCTGCGCGCCTCCTCCACCTTGTCCAGAGTGTCCCTGCTGAAGGCGCTGACCTCTTTCACCGCGTCCGGCTGCGAGGGGACAAAGAAACCCGGTGAGGACGGGAAGAAGACGAGACCCGGGACGAGTCGGAGCTGACCTTTGCCCCTGCGGCCGCCGCCGCCATCAGGTCGTCGCCGACACGGCGGCTGCAGCGGTCGCAGCCGCAGTCGAAGTGGAATCGCTCCTTCAGGCGTCTCCGGCGGTCCGCGGACACGTCCAGGACGTCCACGTAGCTGACGGTCAGCTCCTCGCCCGGGTTGATCCTCCCCAGCGCGCGCAGCTCCATCCTGCACAGACCGACGCAGGGAGACCTCAGTTCTGGGCCGGGGCGGAACCGGATCGGGTCCGATCTGCGGTTACGAACCTGGGCGGAGAGTGGAGGGCGGAGCTCACGGCTGATTGGCTGCAAGAGACAAACGCGGAGATGTTTTATTGGTGGCGGAGACGATCTGTCTCTGTTGGGTAATGGACACCAGCCAACGGTGGACAGAATGCGTCTTCGGATGATCGAACCAACGATCGAATTGAATTTGGCTTCAGACAATCAGACGATCGAACTGAATCCATCTTTGGATGATCAAACTGAATCCGTCTTCGGACGATTGAACCAAATTCGTCGTCTTCGGCCGATTGAACCGAATCCGTCTTCGGACTATCAAATCGAATTCGTCTTCGGACAATTGAAACGAATCCGTCTTCAGACGCTCGAACCGAATTTGTCTTCGGACGATCGAATCGAATTCGCCGTCTTCGGACGATCGAATCGAATTCGTCGTCTTCGGACGATCGAACCGAATATGTTTTCGGACGATCGAATCGAATTCGTCGTCTTCGGACGATCGAACCGAATCCGTCTTCGGACGATCGAATCGAATCCGTCTTCGGACGATCGAACCGAATTCGTCGTCTTCGGACGATCGAGTCGAATTTGTCGTCTTCGGACGATCGAACCGAATCCGTCTTCAGACGATCGTACCGAATTCGTCTTCGGACTATCGAATCGAATTCGTCGTATTTGGACGATCGAACCGAATCCGTCGTCGGACGGAACGAATCGAATTCGTCGTCTTCGGACAATCGAACCGAATACATTTTCAGACGGTCCAACTGCAAGTTGGATCATCTTTGTCCACTCTTAGCAGATCCACATCCAACATGTCTACTGTCCGTCCTCTGAGGATGTCCAACCGTCTCCAACAGACCAGTCCGGTCTCTGTTGGTCTCCCTAGTTTGTCTGAATGTCTGTCGTGTTCCGGACCCTGAGAAACACCTGAATCTGGATCAGAACCAGAGACCCGGTCCACAAAAACACTCAGAGCAGGGTGTCTCAGTGTCCCATCGGTCCGTCCTTTTCTGGACAGGTCACCTACTTTCCGTGGTTGAGGGAGACGGTGCAGTTGGGCCAGCAGTCGTGATTGACGAGACTCAGGTTGGGGAAGAGACCCAAACCGACGGTCTGCAGGCCCCTCTGGTCCGGAAGCTCCAGTCCGTTGGACCTGATCTGTGGAGAGACGCGGAGAGACGTCAGCGGAGACAAAGGACAAGACGAGACGGACGGAGAGACGACTGACCAGGCCGAAGACGTGGCGGAGGAAGTCGACCGGGTGCCGCTCCGCCCCGCAGGACCAGAACCCCAGGAAGGTCTGGACGTCTTGGCTCAGCGCGTCCAGCTGGTCCTCGGTCATGTCCCCCAGGTTGTCCACCAGCTGGTCCACGTCCACCAGCTGGGTGTCCCACGCCAGGCCCTGGTCTCGGCCCCGGCGCCACAGCAGCCGGCCGGCCAGGCTGCGGGACACGGACCGGGTTCAAAGGGGGTCTCCCGTCAAAGGGCGTCTCCCGAGAGACGACGTTCCCCCCCACCCACCCCCGTCCCCCCGTCCTCACCGGACGTCCTCGTTGGGCACGGCGCCGCCACCGTGCCTCCTGATGGCGCCGCACTCCTGCCGGTGTCCTGCGTCCCACCCGGCCGCCTGGCAGGTTCGGTTACAGTAGTGGGCGAAGCGGCACTGGGCGCAGCGCAGCAGGTTGGCCCGGCGCCGGAAACAGCTGTGGCACACCTGGGACGCCAGGCTGGGACGATAGCGCAGCTAGCTAGCGGCTAGCAGGCTAGCTGCTAGCGTGCTAGCAGGCTACAGAGGTAACGCAGGTTCCGCTGATTTCGAGTTGAAATGCTGCGGATACGGAAACAGTCCTTAAAGTAGCAGCTAAATTAGCAGCTAGAATGCTAGCAGGTAGGGTGCTAGCATGCTAAGCTCCAGAGCTAACGCAGATTCTGCTGCATTTGCTTTGAAATGCTGCGGATACGGAAACCGTCCTTATGCAAGCAGCTAAATGAGACAGTTATACTGGTGGTAGCATGCTAAGCTACTGAGCTACCACAGATTCTGCTAAGCTACAGAGCTTGAAACGCTGCCAATACGGAAACTGTCCTTATGCCAGCAGCTAAATGGTGATGTAATTCATGACTGACGTGGACGCCCCCCAGTTGCCATGGCGATTGCCCACCATTATGGGATAGATGTCAGCAGAACCTTCAGGTCCAGTTTTGACCCGGTTTCTTTTTTTCTTTTTTTTTTAGCATTTTAACGGATCTTTAGTACTTTCGTTTTTAAGATTTTCAGACATCGTTCCTGCTGAGTCCGGTCCGGTCCGATTCGGTCCAGTCCGGTCCACGCCCCCCCCCCGCTGCCGCTGAACCCGTCCGGTATGCAAGCATGTATGTATGTATGTAAGCATCACAAGCATGTTGTCTGCCATTACTTATTCCATTCAGTATATGAAACATTGGTATTAAGTCAGAAAAGCGTTCTGATGCTTCACATTAGCATCAATGCTAAGCTGAGCTAAATTGTAGTCAAAAACCTGTGGAGAGTCAAAAACATGTTGATGAAGCTGCACTTGCACCATTAATGTTGTTAAAATTAATGCATAAGGTGAAATTGCCCAAAATGGTAATGTTAGCATCAATGCTATCAGTATCATGTTTGGTATCACTAGCATGTTGTCTGTCATTACTTACTCCATTCACAATACAAAATATTGCTAATAGGTAAGAAAAGTGTTCTGATACTTAATATTAGCATCAATGCTAGGCTAAGTTAAATTGTAGTCCAAAAATGTTATTGCTCTAGCTTCCATAAGTCAGTTCTATAATCAGAAATATAATGCCAATACTATCACCCTACCTATGGCAGTGCACAGACTCACACGGTTTAAATGGCCTATTTAAAGTCAGTATTACACAAACTGATGGGTTTTACACTGTTCATCATCAATTGTTAATGACTGAAGCTCTTGCCAGATCCAACACCATAGTTCTATAGCTGATCTAATTCACTGCAATAGCGCAACACCTGAACCCAACAGCTAATATTACTAATCTGAGAGGATTATTGAAGCTTTTATTTTGAAATTTTCAGTAAGCGTCATTTAAAATGGCCACACATATCCAGTGTGTCACAGTGGTTTGATAACACCAGTTATTAAATCACAAATAGAGCAACTGCATGATGTAAAAATGGTCAAAAATCAGTCAGTCAAAAATCACTCAGCTGATTTTATTTTGAAATTTTCATTGAGCACCATTTTAAATAGCAACACTGATCCAATGTGTAGCAGTGGTTGTGTTAAACCAGTTATATTCTAGTCCTCTGTTTTAACTGAGTGTTTGCCATAGTTGGAACTATAGAGATGACCATATATCAGGTATGAAGGTTGTCTGTCATTGACTTGCTCCATTCAGCAAGTAGTTCTGAATAACAGCTCAACTCTCCTCTGTAATATTTTAGTGATCTGCCATGTTAGATCACTGCAGGCAGAAGCTGCATCACTAAAGTCAGACACAGGGGGAGACAAAGTTCACTTTTTAAATCACTGTCTGAAAAAATACATTGTCAGTTAGTCCTTCATCACAGAACAAATAAAAACATACTTATGTCAAAAAGTAATGTGGATTAATCAATTGAACTAACAGTCATGTTTTTGGAAGTGAGTCTTTATTTTAATCCAATAATCTGCTGCAACAACGAAGGTCAGCAGACACACTTCATGTAATTGAAAACTTTACACATAAAATCCTTGTTTTTGGACACTTAAATCCAACCAATTACATCTCCAAGCAGCTGTTTCCTTCCCCAAACCCAACACCAGCTTAAGTAAAAGGTTTAATCAGTACAAAGCACTCAATGTTTTCTGGTGGTGCACAATTTCCTAAAACATATTACTAGACCTTGACGTCGAGCTGGTATCCAGTTGGCACACATGCTGTTCAAGGACACCAGATTAAAGATATATAAATATAGATATCTGCTTTACCCTGAAGCCAAAGGATAGTTATGACTTGCTTAACAGGAATTTTCACAAAAAATGATGTACATTTGTGAACATCCTGTTAGAAATTTCCCATGTTTTATTGTGTACCCAAAATATATGGATTTTGTTGCTGAAAATAAAAATTGAAGAAAAAAGTGAACTTAAAAAAAGCTGTGGGAAGCAAAGCATATCAAACTATAAAGGATAATGCCTTTCATCCCCTCTCAGGCATGGTGGACGGTCTGAGGAGCAAACATAGTCAAAGATTACTGCAACACAGACGTGCTGAGGAACACAGCAAGTCTTTTCTACCTGAGGCTATCAGGATTTATAATGCATACATAGTCTCTAGCTGTGGGACTTCAATGTTGAATATTTATTTAGATATATACTAATCAACATCTGTGTCCTTAAGACTTTCACTGCTCATGGTTATTTATTGATTTAAATTTTTATTGTGTGTTCTTTGACAAATAAAATCACCCCCCAATATAAACACATAATACCCAACATCTGTCTTCTGACTTTCACTTCCATTTATTATTGAGGTCAACTTTCAATGTGCAATTTTAAATAAAATACATATTTAAAAAAAGACCAAAACAAATCTTGACATTGTTTCAGAGGGTCTCCTTTCCCCACTATGGGTGGAGTCTGCAAATGCCGCATCTCTCGCAAGTTTCTTTCTTCACTTCCCAAAAACACAAACCTACATCCACCAAGATGGCGACTTTGTCCCATGGTTGGATTCAGTTTAGAAAATTGTAGAAGGTAAACTTGATTATAAACAACTCATTAAATGCTTCGAGCTCTAGGTTTATTAGACGTGTTTTGTTGTAACGGGTTAGGGATGCTAGCTCATGTGAAGTTGCCTAACAATGACTCAGGATTTTCTGATGCGCTGTTGCAGTTGCTTATTTCTCATGCTCTGTTTCACTTCTCTGTTGTTTTATGAATGAGTTTAGTGTGTTATTTTAATTAGAACCGAAATAAGTCCACATTCTTTCTGAAATGTAGGTGTTTTCAATACTGTTACAGCTTAGCTCCGTATCGGGTAAAAGAAAATCTCACCCAGCCACTTAAATTAAGCTGTTATGGAAATAAAGCAGGTGTGATTCTGGAACCTTCTCTTAAATGGTGAATAATGAGCATGTCAGGGGCTTTCATAATAATAAAAAATAAGTTCTTATCAAAAAGAGACAGACAGAATGGGCTATATGCCACGGACTTACGTCTTAGCACTTCCGCATTTTTTGCCGCATAGAATATTTCTGGTGCAACAGGCAACAGTATGTTAATAGTGGCTCCTCAGTCGCCGCAGGACTATTAATGGTGCCTGTAGAATTATTCAGACGTCCTGAAACACTCCAACAACAACAAAGGATTTAAGCTGGATGTGTCAAAACTTCATAATAACTTCGAAGGTAAGAAAATGAACCGTTTGTATTCACTATAATGCCTGATGTAGCTAACAGGGACAAGCTTAGAAAGGTTCTATGTAAACGTTAAGTGTTTTGATTATCTGTGCAGTGTGCAATCCACATATCTATGCTGTATAGATAGATATAAATCTATATAAATATAGATCTATATTGTGCCCAAGCTATCAGTCTAAGCTGAAGTTAGCTTCCGAATGTAGCATCTAATTCGAAAAATAGCTAAAGGGCGATTACACTTAATTTTTCACTATGTTGAGCTTTTTCAATGTGCCTTCTAATTGATTATGAAACAGCAAAGGTAGACGTCATATTTTCGGGATTCGGGAAACACGTGATTTGTACCATTTGTTTTGTGGTTTTTTATGTGGGTCGGTGCCACTTAAATGGCTGTAAAGCGAAGGTTTTGGACCTTAATCTGACTGACTACTTGTGTGGTTGGATCGAGCTGAACGTTGCTGCTCTTGGCTGTTATTAAATTACCTGCTCGGTATCGGAGGGGCTCGTTGCTCCGACTGCATGTTACATAAAAATCATTTCATACTCCAGTATAACACATCCACACATGTATTAACTTGCCTTGTGCCAAATCGCTGCCTCTGTTTTCAGCCTTTTCCCGTAGCAGTGGATTTCCTCCGGCATCATTTTCCTCCAACAAATTATTCCATTCTGGCAACATGACTTTTGACCCAACTACCTCCTGTTTTTATATTACCTCACCATGACAGATTCAAGAAGGATACAATCAGTCTTCTAAATAACATTAATTCATAAATTTAAGCTCTTATTAAATTCTAAATTCTGGCAGTTGCTATTAAACCAAATTCTTATCTAATCAAACATGCATAAATTATTCCTTCCCCTTTGCCCCCATGAAAAGTTGTATAACTATGTAAATTGGTCTTGTGTTTTTAAAATACACGCCTTTCAGTTCCACCTAGCCAATCAGGGTGGGATTTTCTCTGTTGTGTGTGTACATACGTGTGTGTGTGACCCTCTAAAGCGCTCGTATCTATGCCAGACAGACAGTGTAGAGTACAAGCAATTAATAAGAATTTCCTTTCTAGTGGAAGCTAGAAACTATAAACAAGCCATTGGTAATTGTAGTGTTTGTATATTATTCATGCATAACCTTAGAATTTATGTTTACGGGGAAATTTATGTGGAAAACTTGTTGATTTAAAAAAACATAATTTTGCCTGCACCAGTAAGATATGATGAGAAATAAGTTCTCCACCAATCATTATTTATTGATTTACATATTTATTTAAATCAATAAAACAATCGACAATAAATCAATAAAATTATATTGCGATAGATCAGGATCAGTAGAATTTCAATCATTTCATTGAAGTCTTACCCAGAACCACATAGCATTCTGGGAGATGAAGGCAGAAGGAAGGCTTTTGCCCCTGGCGACAGAGACTTTAAGAGAACCAACTGCCCACCGGTCCTCAATAAAAGCTGAGCTGGTCTCACCTTGAAACCAGACCTTATAAACACATCTGACCGGCCACCTGGTGTCTTTCCTCTTCATCAATCAAAAGCATGTCTCGTGAGTACTAATTTATTTATGTATTTATTTTTGCAACAAAAAAAAATTCTCTGAAATTTTGCTTACAGATGAATGTGAAATTCCCGTTGATGTTGAAATAAGTACGTATGAACCACCTTTTCTTCTTAACTTGCTTGATTTAATTTGTTTTAATCATCTTACTTACTTTTCTCTTGTTTTAAATTTCCTTTTAGAGTCTGAACGTAAGAACATAGGTATGTTATATTGCATTATGTTTATTGATTATTATTATTTATGTTATTATTTTTATTATGTATAATTTCCATTTCAAGCTGTGAATGCAGCTCATGAAGAGTGTCCTTCCGAGTCTGGGCTGGCCCAGGAAGAGTTCTCAGGACAAACATTTATCAGTCACAGTAAGTTAAAAAAAATAAATAATAATAATAATAATAATAATAATAATAATAATAATAATAATTTCCCATACTATATTTCTTGATTTAGTGGGACATTCTTTTGTTTTTAGTGTGTTGATCCTAACCAAATAAGAAATGCTCTTTTTCATTTCTTATTAATGAATTGATTTTTGTTTCTTTTTGTTATTTTGATTTGTTTTGTTTTTTGTTTTTTTTTTTTAAAAAAAAGCTCATTTAACAATACATCCCTACACCGTTGTGAAGAGATCAGATGCAGGTTTAGAAACTCCAGAGCCAGGTAGAAAGATGTTCCTTTATCCTTTTGTCCTTTTTTCTTATGTATTTAATATATATATATATAAAAAATTCCCTTCTCACCCTCTGCGGGTGGTCTCCTCTCTCTCTTTTCATCCTCTGACCTCTGACCTCTGACCTCTACCAGAGGCCTGGGAGCTTCAGGTTCTCCTCCAGTATCTTGGCTGTGCCTAGTACTGCACATTTCTGGACTGAGATGTCTGATGTTGTTCCTGGGATCTGTTTTAGCCACTGCTCCAGTTTGGGGGTTTCTGCCCCGAGGGCCCCGATGACCACAGGCACCACTGTGGTCTTCACCTTCCAGTTCTTTTCCAGTTCCTCCCTGAGGCCCTGGTATTTCTCCAGTTTCTCATGCTCCTTTTTCCTGATGTTGTATCACTTGGTATAGCTACATCCACCACAACGGCTTTCCTCTGTTCTTTATCCACCACCACAATGTCCGGTTGGTTCTCCATCACCATCTTGTCTGTCTGGATCTGGATCCCACAGGATCTTAGCTCGGTCATTCTCCACCACCTTTGGGGGTGTTTCCCACTTCAATCTCGGGGCTTCCAGTCCATATTCTGCACAGATGTTCCTGTACACTATGGCCGCCACCTGGTTATGTCGTTCCATGTACGCTTTCCCTGCCAGCATCTTGCACCCTGCTGTTATGTGCTGGACTGTCTCAGGGGCCTCCTTGCACAACCTACACCTTGGGTCTTGTCTGGTGTGGTAGATCTGAGCCTCTATTGCTCTGGTGTTTAGGGCCTGTTCCTGTGCAACCAGGATGAGAGCCTCTGTGCTGTCCTTGAGTCCAGCTTTGTCCAGCCATTGGTAGGATTTCCTGATATCAGCCACTTCAGTTATTTGTCGGTGGTACATCCCATGTAGGGGCTTGTCCTCCCATGATGGAACCTCTAGCCCCTCATCCTGTGTTCCCCATTGCCTGAGACATTCGCTGAGCATATCGTCCGTTGAGGCTTTGTCCTTGATGTATTTATGGATCTTGGATGTTTCATCCTGGACAGTGGCTCTCACACTCACTGGTCCTCTGCCTCCTTCCTTACGGCTCGTGTTCAGTCTCAGGGTGCTGGATTTGGGGTGGAAACCTCCATGCATGGTTAGTAACTTCCGAGTCTTAACATCCGTGGCCTTTATCTCTTCCATTGGCCAGCTGATTATTCCGGCAGGGTATCTGATTACTGGTAATGCATAGCTGTTTATTGCACGGATCTTGTTCTTGCCATTGAGCTGCTTCTCAGGACTTGCCTTATTCGTTGGAGGTATTTGGCTGTGGCTCCTTTCCTTGTGACCTCATCCAGGTTGCCATTTGTTTGTGGTATTCCCAGGTACTTGTAACTGTGCTCTATGTCTGCTATTGTTCCTTCTGGGAGTGAGACCCCTTCTGTGCGGACGACCTTCCCTCTCTTTGTAACCATCCGACCACACTTTTCTAGTCCGAATGACATCCCAATCCCAATATATCAATCTCAAGTTGTGACAGCAGTTGCCGTTTGCGGATGTTGGAACACTGAGCTACTAGTTGCTTAGCAGTTAGTGTTGACTGGGGATGTCGAAGTAACCATTCCTCCCACAGTCTTTGCATGTAGCCCCTCTGACTAGGGTTACTTGAGTAGTAGCATTCCAACAGATCCATGTTTTCACCTCTCGCCCATTTCCGTCTTGTTCCAGTAGCCCATTTTTCATCTAGGTGCTCT